>PVHP010011587.1:33185-44931 GCA_004024765.1 Zapus hudsonius | reverse complement strand
TCATGCTGGCAGAGCAGGGCAAGGCAGCTGCAGGAACATATGGAACAGATTCTCTGGAACCCACTGGGCTCCACCTTCCCTGAGGAGCATGGGGGAAGGAGATGTCAGGCTGGCAGGGGCACCACCTCATTCTTGGGCCTTTCTTCCTACCAGAGCCTTGAGCTTGGAGCTGGGAAAAGGTGGAGGACTGGATGGCTGTCACAAGTTCAAGTTTCATGTTCATGAGCTGTGAGTCAGGAGCTTGGACAGACGGGCACAGTCAGATGGCACAGGGTGCTTGGCACGGAGGACTTGCCCATTTCCAACAGGCTAGACACTGTGAGGAGGCGTGTTTTGCTAGTTTCGTGATTTATGGGGACCTTTCTCAGCACATCTTAAAGAAAGATAGTTTCACTAGTGTCTCTTTGATTTCAACTCTTACCATAATCTGATCTTCACTGGAGAAAAAAGCTGGCTGGCTTCCCCTTTGTTCATTTTTCTGATGCCACATCTGAATCCTGAGCCCACCACATGGGACAGATATGTGACCTCGGTTTTTCCATCTGTAACATGGGTACCCCAATAGCACGCTATGCTAGCTACCATTTTCCATGTGCTAAATGCTGGAATAAGCTCTTTGGGTACAAATGCTTTGATGTACTTCACCCTGCACCACTTTGAGGAACTTCTAAAGAGGAAACTGAGTCTTGGAAAAGACAGCTTGTCCAAACTCCCACAGCCATGAAGTGTCTAGACAAGAAAGCCTGTGTTCTTACGGCATTGCCCCATAAACCCACCTGATGGGCAGACAGCCTTTCCCTATGGTCCACCCACTTGCCTGCAAACTCACTTGGTGTCATTGGTCCTATCTCCAGGCCCCTTTCCTCATTAGTGCCACCCTGCCAGGAAGACATTCTGCTGTTTTGGACAGAACATTGTTCCACCTAGTCACTCAGGCAAGTGGTGGAAGAGGCCAATCCCCAGGCTCCCAGAGATAACCTGGAAGGATGCTTGCAGACGCCCATTAGAACCCATTCACAAAATCCAGGGCCCAGAGAGGGTAGACGACCAATCCAAGGGTACACAGTGAGAGAGGCTGCAGAGCAGCCAGACCCAGACGGCTGACCTTCCAGCTCAGCACTGTTGTGAGTGGTCCCCACACAGGTCCATGTTTCTTCTTGACCACAGGATAAGGTGACACATGGTGCTGAACAAATGCATGAAATCAGGGGCTCTTTGACCCTTCTCAGCACAAAGCCAGACCCTACAAGAGATGGTGCAAGATAGAGGGAAGAAGTGCTGTTTTGATGAAACCCCTGGAAATTCCATTTCCAACCCACCGCCAGCCCTTCCCCCACCCCATCCATTTCCCGCACCATCCTCGTTTCCATCACGTTTAGAAAGAGTGACTGTTTCCTGGGATTCAATTTCTCTCATAATAGTTGGAAGGAAATAAAACTATATGCTGTAAACATTGCCTGCATTGTATGAGAAATACCTTTATTATGGGGGAGCCATGATAAAGACAGACCGAAGGCCTCCCTCAAATTCGTTCCCCAATCCTTCTCTCTACATCTCACAGGCAGAAATCCAGAGCTTTAAAATAAAAGTATTTTTAGCCACAGGAATGCAAAATTAAGACTGGCAGAGATGTAAGTACTGATTCCCTCTCAGGAGTTTTCTGTCAATGAAACTGAGACTCGTGCATTTTTTTTCTGAGTGTGTGCTTCGTCAGGATGGGGCACACATCGGCTCTGTGTGGCATATATACACTCAATCCCTCCATAGGCACAGGGTGGGGTTTTTCCCCTCCCTGTATTTCATTCTCCAGCTGTGAAACGATATTAGGTTTCATCAGATCTGAATGAAATCTATGGCCCGGAAGCAGTTTCCTTTTAGGCCCCTCATATTTATTCAGAATTCATGAATCATGTTCCGATAACACGACCATAATTATTTTTAAAGTGTGATGTTTGTGGCTTTAATAGGAAATGTTCGCGAAAAACCTTTTTTCTTTGATTGTTTATAATCTTTGCAGTAATCGCTGCAGTCGCCTTCTCTGCACCGCAGCAGGAGAAACACAATTTCATTTTAATATGAATCGCGAGCTCTTCACCCCAGTTTTAATTAAAGCAATAAAAGCCATGTCATCTTTGACCTTTACAATGTACACAGACTCAGAGGCCAGAGTGATTAAGCCCAGAATCTCAGATTTCAACCACACCGGAGGGGCTCTTTCCTTCCAAGTCATCCACTGCAGAGTGGCTGGTTTTCAACCACCTCAACTCCCTTCAGCTCTCTCCCTTGCCTCTGAGCAAAGGTTCCTATGTGACAAAGGTTGTGTGTAGAGCAAAGGAGGTGCTTGGCTTCTGTGCCTGAGCCCAAAAAAATGCACAGCCGAGTGTTAATTATCAGAAATACCAGCACTTTGGGCTGAACAAACTTGCTAATACTCCCTGGTTATTAATATAGGGAAACAGGTTTAGCAAGATAGCAATATAATAGCCAAAGGAAATGGAGCAGGCAAAAACTTGAACTCAGAGCCTCTGTCTTTTGTGCCATTTGGGCATTCTACACTGCCCCCTACTAGAAGGAGGCATTCAGTGTAAGGTCACCTGGACTTAGTGTACAAAATCTTCAGAGCCCAAGCTCCCCTCTCCCCAGGCTGGCCAGCGTTGGCCTTCTGGTGGTAATTGTGTATCCATCCTACGTCTATGTTTGATCCAGGTGGAAAGAAAACCAGACCAGGCATCCTTGGGGCTCTATGAACAAGAGCTACTGCACAGACCTAGAGCTCAGCACCAAGAGCAAGGACCCAGGGGTGTGTCCAGTGTGTGCAGGCACAGGGAAGTGAGGCACTGGGGCTTGTTTTGCAGTGCGGAGACGTCTCAGCACGGGTTCGTTCTGCTGGAGGACCAGGTGGGAGCTGAGGAAGACGAGAAGGAGCCGTGGTGGGCAGGGATACTGGGTGCTGCTAAGGCAGTGTTATGCTGGTACCCAGAGCACTGGTAGTGCCCACTGTGCTGCAGAGTCCAGGGAGGGGGCTTCCCACACTCACGCCCTACTGAGCCGCCTCTCTTACAAAGCTCCTGGCCATCCACTCTTGCTCCAGGAGGAACCAAGCCCCATTCCCTTCTGTGCCTGAGAACATGCCCTCTACTCTCCTCACACCCTCCCCCCTTTCCACTGTCCCATCTAGTCTCCTCCCCAACTCAGCCTCGGAGGCAGTCAGCCCTCCTGCTTCCCTCCACACTCCCAGGCTCAGGCTTCCCATTCACCCCGCCTGAGCTTCTTCAGGTCCCTGCAGCTCACCTCCAGGGAGCTTCTCCCCTGCTGCAGAGCAGCCCACTCCCCAAGCACCCGCAGGAGCCTTCCTTCCCCCAGTCCTGTCCCTGGACCTAGGGCCTTGTGCATGCTAGACAGGTACTCCAGCACCCAGCAATATCTCAGCCTCCTTTTCACTTTTTCCTTTAGCCAGATATCTTCCCAAGGAGAGTTGTTGGACTAAAGGTTGGTATATTTATAATTTTGGTAGATGTTGGCAATTCGCCTCCTTCAGGATGGCAGCAGTCTGTTCTCTATTGTGTAAAATGTGCTTTCCCACGAGAGCTCTGCTGGGGTGTGTTCTTAAGCCTTGGGATTTTTGTCAATCATATAGGTTTAAAAATGTAGGGCTGTTTTTTCTCTTATAAACTATTCAGCATCTGTTCTGATCCATCTGTATTTCCTCTTCTGGGAGATGCTGGTTCAAGTCTCCTTTCCTGAGGTTTTGAATTAACTTCTAGAAAGTCGTTAAAACTGTGGATCTCATGAGGTCATCCATCAATGCACATGCTCCTGACACACACACACACACACACACACACACACACACACACACACACACAAACACACACACACACACTTTCAATAATCCTTAGGAGGCGCTAGCATTCCAAGTGCCCTGGAAGGTGTGGCTAGGCATGTGTTGAGTGAAAAAACAACTAGGGGATTCCCAGAGGAAAGAACGTTTATATTGACACAGAAATGACCAGAGATTCATCTTGTGTGACCAAAACAATAAAACAATGGAAACAGGTCTCAGCTAGTTCCTCTGAACATGAGTGCTTTGCATACACTCTTAGTTTAGATTCCTTGAAGTAGCACCCAAGAAGGGTTCTCTGAGGGGACCCAGTACAGGAAGAAGAGGGGTACAGGGGAGCGGGACAGGGCAAGGTCTGGGCGGGGCTACAACCTCAACTGGAGCTACATGTGGATGTCACAGAGCTGATCGCCCTTTAAGAAAATAAGGTTGGGGGCTGGAGAGATGGCTCAGCGGTTAAGGCACTTGCCTCCAGTGCCTAAGGCCCCAGGTTCAATTCCTCAGTACCCACATAAGCCAGACCCACAAGGTGGTGGCCCTGGTGCATTCTCTCTCTCTCTCTCTCTCTCTCTCTCTCTCTCTCTCTCTCTCTCTCTCTCTCTGTATCTCTCTGCTTGAAAATTAATAAATAAAATATTTAAAAAAAGAAAATAAGATTGGTTTTCAGACCACTCCCCACCCTCCATCAAGTTCATAGTTCCTGTTTGGTAAAGGCCACTTTTCCAGACAGGTTAGAAGTCAACACACAGCAACTAAACGTGGGTACCTGGGACTATCAAAGAGAGTCTGACACAGCACCAATCAAGTCCCAGCCCCACCTCGTATTTTTCCCAGCATCCCAAGAGGCAGGCGTAACTCTCCTGTTCAGAAGGAAGCCAACATAGCATAAGGACATATGTATGGTCCCTACGGGGGCACGGAAGAGCTGAATCTGGGTCTTTGGAAGCTCAAATTCAATTCTTTCCTTTCCACCTCGTCCCAGGATCACGTATCTTTTGGGATCACATAACCAGGTAATACCAATGCTAGACAGAGTCTGCTCTAAGCAGGAGAGGGCTGGTCTCCACTAGGCTCCCCAGCCTCTAGGCTGCTGTGGGGCTACACCCCTGCTTGTAAATGGATGGGTGCTTGTGTGGGTGTACGTACACATGTGTGCATGTGTGTGGAGGCCAGAGGATGACATAGGGCATCCTCCTCAGTAGCTCTCCACCTTGTTTTTTAATTAAGAATCTTCCACTGATCCTAGAGCCCACTGACTCAAGTAGGTGCTATCCAGTAAGCCCTAGGGATCCACCTGTCTCTTCCTCCCCAGCGCTGGGATTACAGGCACAAGTCACCAGGCCTACATGAGTATTGTGGGTAGTGAGGATCCCAATTCAGGCTCTCATGCTTGTGCAGCAGCGCCTTACCCACGAGCCACCTCCCCAGCGTCTCCCACCCACTGCCATGCTATGATTTCTAAGTGAATAACATGGTGTTTGGGGGGGAAGAGTTTCAGCTATACTCAACACATGATAAAACTTGCCAGGAATGGCTTCCTACTGCTACCCAGAGCCTTGCACATCATTTGCTGGATGGGTGAACCTCGTATTTAAATGTACTTAGAAGATACATTTATAAAATACATTCTGTGACATTTAGAGTGTTTTGACTTGGAAGCCTCTGCTGGCTACGAGACCTTCATTCGCCCACCTTCATGTTAGTCCTACAATAACAAAGGCCATACAATTCCACACAGTTGATAAGGTAGCACCCCATGAGAATGCATTCTTGTGTGTGTTCACTAGACACTCCGGGGAAATTTTATTCTAGACAATTAAATAACATTGGTGGGCACAGCCAGGATCTGCAGTCTCGTCCTCCATTCTAACAGCCTGGCTGGGACATATCAAAGTCAACATGAAGCCAGGGTTGTAATGACAACATGGTACCCACACAGGGAGAGGCCAGAGAGGGGCAGGGTGTGGCAGCCCTTGCCAAGGCAGGGGAGTGGGTACACTGCCCTGTGGCTTCTGCCTTCTAGGCCTGCAGTATCTCTGTCACTGGCAGGGCAATCTAAGGGGCACAGCTTATTCATTTATGGCCCTATGAGACCTATCACGAAGTAAGGTACATTAATGAGTATAAATCAATAGACTTTTCCCCAGCTGGAAAATACAGGCCTGAGGGCTGCGGGGGCCAGTCAACATGGTTGGCCAGACAGAGGCTGGAGGTCGGGTGCAGGTCCCAGCTGGTCCTTCAGCTCCTCAATGCTCTCAGCAGGTATGACTCCTTGGTTCCCATCAGAGCCCTGAGCTGCTAACCACCCTGCAGGCTTAGGATACCATCTTCTGTGTTTCCACAGCATGCACTGAGAGTGCTCCCTGGGGTCACAGTCTACAGTGAGGATGCTTTCTGGAGTCAGTCTACAGTGAGGGTGCTCCCTGGGGTCACAGTCTACAGTGAGGGTGCTCCCTGGGGTCACAGTCTATAGTGAGGATCTTCTCTAGA
This sequence comes from Zapus hudsonius, assembly GCA_004024765.1. Taxonomy (NCBI): domain Eukaryota; kingdom Metazoa; phylum Chordata; class Mammalia; order Rodentia; family Dipodidae; genus Zapus; species Zapus hudsonius. Next base: position 38,600 of record PVHP010011587.1, on the reverse strand, counting down.
ATCACAGTCTGAAGTGGGGACCCCTCCCCCACCCAGGTCCACAATTTACAGCGAGGAGGCTTCCCAGCACCCTATGTTCAGTAAGAACCCACCCTGGAGTCACAGGGGGACCTTTCCTGTGGTCACAGCCTACAGCAAGGGTGCTCGGAGTTGAGAGAAATGTTCACTTTCTGTTCTGGAAATTCTAATTCCAGCTGGCGTGTCTGACCCAGAGGCCTTGATCACCAGACAGGACCTCACAGGAAGCTTCTTCCCTCTTAGCTCTCCACCATGCCCACCAGCCTTTCCTAGCAGTCAACTCCATTACAGTGAGGGGGCCTGCACACCTGTGCGTGGGCACACGCTCACACCCGAGGGAGCCGAGGACACTGTGACTCAATGCTGCTGAAACTTGCCCTTGGGCAATGCGTCTGGAGTGTTGAGCTCTTGGTGGTCCTCACTGAAGCCAACAGAAGCCAGGGAGTTAGCGGTTAAAAAACACAGTAGTCCTCATTTGATGGCCCCTTTAAGAACTCAACTGGGATTCTTGAACATAATTCAGAGAGCGGGAGCCACACCCCTCAACCCTGCAAGTCTTCCTATGTGCATCCCTTCATCTATGTTCCCAAAGGGTGGCCCACACCAGTGGTGATTTATGTAGACTACAAAAGGCCCCCCTTGCTTCACTGCACTGCAATTCACGCTCCAGAGGCATCCTGGGATGCGACCATAGGGCTTTCCTCCAGCCAACACAAAGCTCAGATTTCTGCTAGAGCGGGGGAGGTGCACCCACCTGGCTGGTTGACAGGAGCTCAGGGTTTCCGTCACTCATCCCCACGTAGACACTGTCACCATCAAACTAGAACAGAGAGAGAGAGAAGCAGCTCTGATTAAAATGTTTGGGGGACACCGACAGAAGCAGCCCAAAGAGATCAAGGGATTTCAGGGTCTTCAGACAGGAATACTGGAGGCCAGGGCAACTCAGGCCCCATTCCTCCAGGGGCTCCTAGGGTGAAAGGAGCAACCCTTGTTCTGTTGACCCCTGGCCCAGTGAGTGCCACAGACATTGAATGTTGCCTTGTTGGCACTGCGCCTCCCATCCCTGCAAGCATGCAAGGCCCCTTCTTGGCAAAAGTGATCATGCCAGTCAACTAGATCTGGACTCCCATGTTCCAGGGAGAGGCTGAGATCTTTAGGACCTTGGAGTCATGACAGCCTTCCCCAGAGAGGCCTCCCATATGACTTTTACCTTTTTCCCTGTCTCATGTAAGGCCATAGGCATGAGCACTGTGGTAGAAACCACACAGAGGAACTATAGTCCTGAGTCTGAGAAGCTGCCACCCCTGGATTGAGGAAGAAGTACCCGAAATAGGGAGTGAAGGCAGGGAGAGAAGTGTGGGCCTTGGGGCCAGGAGCTCCCTTTCACCCTGGTGTGTGATTGGAGCTGGTGTCACAGTTTCTGAGGCTCTGCAGCTGGGGAGTGGGGATATGGCAGAACTTCCCCCTTCATAAAGTGTGACAATCTAGAGAACATGATGCAATGTATCACCAGGGGCTTCACTCGATTCCACCTGGGCCTCTTCCCCCTTTGACAAGGCTTCAGAAACAGAGTCTAAGGATTCAAATGCTTGTTTTTGAAGGAGCAGCCTTCAGGAATCACGCAGAACAGGATGCTGGCAGGAGCTAAGCAAGGACATAATCTCAGTGGGAGACTTCCCATGGCCGTATCCCAGATGCCACTAGAGCATGGATTGCGGTGCAGTTACTCCCAGCATGAAGCAAGGGGGTGCCTTTTGTAGTCTACATAAATCACCACTGGTGTGGGCCACCCTTAGGGGACACAGAAGGCATAACTTTCTAAGCAAGGTGGTCTGCATTGAGCCAGGACAGTTTTCCAGAGGGCTGCACCTGCTGAGGGTCATTTGTAACCAGTGCTCACAGCAGGTGGACCATGGGCCACTCTGTTTTAATTGAATGATTTATTAAGAGAGATTCTCATGGTCAAACAGACAGAAGGGAGCACAGTCAGTTTCCATCCCACCTTGGACAGCTGCCTCCCCTGCCTGGTCCTCGGGTCCTATCCAAGACGGTCTCTATGTGTCCACTGTACAGCTACTTCTTCCAAGTGACAACACCCTATATACACTGTGTTGTGCCTTGTTTGTCTGGCGGTGACTCATCTTGGAAGTCTTTATATCAGAACTGCCAAGACTCAGCATTCCACAGTATGAAGGCACATATCCGCTCAACTAACTGAGCATGCACGCGCTGTTTCTCTTTGGCTCATCTAACATTGCTACTGAGCAATTTCTGCATCCATCCTTGTGCTCAGAAGTGAGCTTCTCTGTTAGACTAATTTGCATGAGTACAGTTGCAGGGCCCGATGGTTTGTGTAGTTGTTCTTTGGGTAAACATACCCAAGCCCTCGGCCACAGAGACTGTGAGCTCCACACTCTCCCACCCGCAGCAGGAGTATCAGTCCCTGCCCTTCCCTGAGAGAGCTGGGGGGCAACAACTTTGGGGGCTCTGGCCTCTGCTGCTACCTCATTCCTGACACTTGCCTTGCTTTTCCTTGATCTATATTCTGTAATCTTCTATCTTTTTCTTTATGGGGGGGGGGTTCAAGTAGGGTCTCATTCTAGCCCAAGCTGACCTGTAACTCACTCTGTAGTCTCAGGGTGGCCTCGAACTCACAGCAATTCTCCTACCTCTACCTTTTGAGTGCTGGGATTAAAGGTGTGTGTCACCACGCCCAGCTTCTTTGTATTATTACTCATTTAACCATGTTTAGTGCTCAAGATGGCTTTCTCTACCACACCAAAGGCTCCCAGGGATCAGGGATCTAATGCTCTTTGTGGCAAAGGATTAAACTTAACTAAGTATTTATGACATTTTCCAAAGCAGTAGTAACCAGTCTAGTACAGGTAAGACATATAACAATATGTAAGGAAGGAACAGAGAGCCTAAGGGTCATCGTTTATGAAACCCTGGTTAGAACTAAACGCTCATGAAGGAAGGAGCCACAGTTTGTTTTGTTCCTCCAATGTGCATGGTAGGCAAGTGATACAGTGAATGGGTAGAGGAGGTGGCTCAGAGGGTAAGGCACTTGCTGCACAAGTATGAGGACCTAAGGTCAGATCTCCAGAAGCCATGGATAGCTGTGTCCAGTGGTGCACATCTGTAACCCCAGTATGCCTACAGTGAGATGAAAGGTGGACACAGTAGACTCTGGATGCTCACCCCACAGCCTGGCATCTGCAGCAGGTGGAAGGTGAAGAATGCAAACCACAGCATGTATTATGTGCCACATCCACACACAGACCAAACAACAAGATGAGTGCATGACTGGCTATACCTGGTTCTGAGGAACATGTGTGATGGTTAAGTTTGGTTGTCAACTTGACCTTTTTGGTAATCTTGGGTGAGGTTTTCACAGGAAGGCTATGTAGCCCTCTCAGTAGGGGTGTGTGTGTGTGTGTGTGTGTGTGTGTGTGTGTGTGTGTGCGCGCGCGCGCGCGCGCGCAGGATATAAGGAAGCTCAGGGGAGCTAGAAACAGACATCCTTTCCTGGGAGGGCCGTGCAGGAAGGAAATTCCAGAGACTCAGGGAGTCAACCAGGCTGGAAAAGGACTTCAAGACCCTGCCCTATGGCTATATAAAGGGGAAGAAAATCTCTCATCCCCCTGCCTGTTTTGTTGGTTTGTGTGGTGTTGGTGATGGGTTTCTCTCTCTGCTTGGACCTGTGAAAGGGGACCAGCCTCTTTTACTATTATGGAACTTCCCGTGGATCTGTAGCTTCAATAAATCCTTTCCTCCCATAACTGTGCCTGGTTTGGAGATTCATCCCAGCGGCATGTGGCTGACTAAAACATATGCTTTATATAAAAGACCTCAATTCTCACAACAGCCCAAGAAAGACAGTATTCCAACAAGGAAACAGGGAGAAAGGGGGTAACATGTTCAGGTGAGTAAAGACCAGACTCAAGCAGCATTCATTTGGTTTGACCCACTTCATCCCTCCCACCATACTATAAGCTCCCTGATAGAAGAGACCAAGGCTTTTCTTTTCTGGATCCTTCCATGTCATCTGCATGGAAGATGTAATGCAGAGCTTGACACATAGCAGATGTCTGACAAGTGTGTTGGAGACTGAAATGAAGGATCAGTCATCCACAGTGAGCAGTGTGTGGTGGCTTTGGAAAGGAGGGCAGGGGGTGCTGGGGCAGAGAAGGGGGTAGGCAGTGGACTCTCATGAGGTCACCAGAGTGTGTCAAAAGTAGGCATATTTATTCATTTGTTTATTCAACCAGCATCCAAGAGCTTCAACCTGCTGGAGTAAAACTTGCTGTTGGCTTTGAGGAAGGACTTGGTGGGGTGTTCAGGCAAGACCTGGCTGCCTGAGGTTGGATGGCCCTGAGTGCCTTACACAGTGCTCCAGAGCATGCTGGGTAAGAAGCTATAAACAGGTCCCTGGGCTAGAGGGAGATCCACCATCTGTCCACTTCGTCTAGAGCTGCATGGGGCAGAGCCCTTGGAGACAGGAAGCTATGCAGGGTGGTGGAGTCCCTGGGGGTTCTGGGACACTTCTGGTTTATCCTCCAGGACATAAAAGCCTGGAGTTTCCTCCCGGCGATCCTTCTCCTGTAGGAGTATTTCTCGGCAAAGGAGATCACAGAACCAACTCTTCCCTCAGACCCAGCCAGCCACACCTCTTCCTCCATTCAGAAACAGGCCAGTTAGAGAGTGCTCTCAGAGCTATGCCCCCAACCCAATGCCAACTGGGGTAAGCACAGAGGTGTGTGACGTATGCAGTGTGCATAAGTATGGGAACACAAGCACCATAAACCTAGGTTTGTGTGGGCCCATGTCACACACAACTCAGTCACACATGTCCCTTATCCATGGGTAACACAAACCAATAAGCACAAGGGTACACCTGTCAGATTGTTCACAACTGGCCCAGAATCCCTGCAGCAGCACACACAGGAAAGGAGGATGTCAGATGTAGAAATACACCACGCACCTGAACACAAACACTCGCCCCATGTTCACAGAGAGACGTACAGGCGTACTTGAAGCCCTGTGCACATCTCACAATTTATCAGGCCCTCAGCCAAAAATGGTTTTGCACACTACTCAACCTTCTGCATACTTTCAAATGTGAGGAGGAAATCAAGGGTGGGGCACAGCCTAAGAATTGCCTCCAAACGTCAGAACATCCTCTTACCCCTGCCTGGAATAGATTAATTTTCCCCATTTCATATTCTAATTATAATTCCTTTTCCCATTGCCATCTTCAGTCCTCATTACAGCTGGAAGATTGTTCTGCACAAGCCAGGCCTTCATCTTCTCTTCCCAGGAGTTTTGTCATGGAAATGAGCTTTGGAATCTGAAAGAACCCACATTTTTTGCAAATACTGAATGTGCAGGGATAAT
>PVHP010011587.1:0-33085 GCA_004024765.1 Zapus hudsonius | reverse complement strand
ATAAATGAAGTCTCTGTGGGATGGACCCATGTGATCAGTAAGTAGATGGAGGGACAGAGGAAAGAAAGGCTGTGTGGATGGTTGCATGGACCAACCAATGATGATGGATGAATGGACGGATGGATGGAGGGAAGATGGGTGGAGAGATGGAAGACAGATAGCTGATGATATATCTGAACTTTCCAACAAAGATATAATGTGTCATAAATGTGAGCCATATATGTAATTTACATTTTCTAGTAGCTATAGTTGAAAAAGTAAACGAGTGAAATTCGTTTAATATTATATTCTATTTAAAGTCAATACATTTATGGTATAATTTCAACGCATAGTCAACATAAACGTAGTAACTAGTGAGATGGTTTGTTAATGGCGTGAAGAAACAAACGAACACCTACATGAAAGACGGATGGATGCTATGGATGGCTTGGATGTTTGGGTCAAGAGGGAAGCATGGACGAGATAGGATGGCGAGGTGAGCGTGAAGATGACCGGAAGGGTGGGTGAGGTAAACCAGTGGATGGGAGGATGGGTGTTTGGGATGTGTGGACAGGTGCTTGGGAGGACAGAAGGATTTAATGGAAGATTGAATAAGTGTGATATTTACTTCCCTCAGACAAGGCCCATGGCTTGTCAGAGTTGCAGCATGTCACTGACTCTCAAATCCTCACCTTTAACCAAATTATCCCAAATTCCAATTTCTCCCTGGCCATCTCCCCCGCTTGGCCCATGAGCACTTCAAATCAACACTAAACTCATGGGAACGGACCCTCTCTTTCTCCAGCTCCCCTTGCCCTAACAGAAGGCGCTACTTCCACAAAGTCTCGCCTCAGTCCCCAGGGAGGACTCTGGACCCTGTTACCCATATCAACCTCCCCGATCTGCTCACCTGCAAAAGCTCTCTGCTCAGTTCAACTGACCTGGCATCGTCACTTCACTCCCCAGATGGGACCCTGCTGGCCCTCTCCTGGAGCCTCAGATCACAGGGTCCTCCATGTTATAGGTGCCTCTGGTGCTCTCTCCCTGCGCTTCCCTGGAACACTCTCCTCTTCCTCCTCCTCCCTTTCCCTCCTCACTGAAACCCTAGGTTCATTCATCCCTTTAAATTCCTGGCTAAGCACTCCACCCTAATGGTCTTGCTTCACAAATTCACATTCTTAGCTCCAGTCTGAAAGCCTCCATCTAGGATCCGCTTTGGGTTTAATTCACTTCCACATAGTGTAGCCTATGTAGCAGCTAAGATGCCTGACTGAGTACTGTTTCCTCTGGATACTAGCTGGGTGACCTTGGACTTCTCTTTGCTTCAATTTCCTTATCTACAAAACAATAGCTATCATTCCTTTATCAGACATCCAATGAGAATTAATATCTGAAATTTAATGCTAACTGCTTCTTTCAGGTGTTAAATAAATATTAATGAATGTTACCAAATAATAAACTAATAAATAATATTGATAAACATTGTTATGATCTGCTCTGATGGTTAATCACAATTGTCAATTTGAAAGGATGTAGAATCACCATGGAAACAAGTCACTGGTCATGTCCTTGAGGGTAGACTCACCCTAAATGGAGGTGGTCTCGTTTCATGGTTGGGGTCCTAGACTGCATTAACAGGAAACAGATAGCAGAGCAGCATCACCTGTCCCTGACCTGGGACGCAGTGTGACCAGCTGTTTCACACCCCTGCTGCCATGATGGCTGTAACCTAAAACTCTTAAGTGGAAATAACCCTTCCTTCCTTAACTTGCTTTTGTAGGGTGTTTGTTGCAGCAGTGAGAAGGAAGTTGGCTACTATGCATGTTAACTCATATCCTCTTACAAGCAGAGGACTTTGCCTCCTTTGTCGCTCAAAAACCAAGGCACCCAGATGAGCCCCTCCACTCTCTCAACCTTCCCCAGCTATTTACATCTCACTATCCTGGCTGTTTTTCCTTTAGTCTGGAAAGGTAAGGTTTTCCCTAGAGTTCAGTCAGCCCCTTCTCCTTGACTTCATCCTCCTCCCATGACTCAGTCCCCATCCCATCCATGCCCCACATCTGGCATCTGAAGTCAAATGAGCCCAACCCAGGCTTTGTTGTATCAGGTACCAATACTGCGCCTCTACTGTGTGCCATAGGACAGACCCCCAACAGACACCAGGGATTGACAATCATTTTGTCCCTGTCTCTCCTGGACACCCCAAAGTGAATAAATAACTAGGAGAAAGTAGAATGCAGGGGATCTGAGGGCACAGAGGGAAGACAACCATTTACTGAACAATACCTGTGACTTCTTACTGTGTGCACATGCGCAATAGGGATCAGACAGGCCACAGCCATGGGGACGGAGCCCCCCAGGCCTCCTGAGAGACGACAGCCCTGCAGCTTCCTGTCCTTTCTCCAGAGCTGGAAAGGACAGATATGCTGTTCACTAGCTTGGCCTCCAGCCAGAGTCACCAGACAGGTTCAAAGGGCACCATGACAGGCCTGTGAAAGACAAGTGGTCACCAACAATCCTACTCAGTAGCCACATGGCCACAGCTTGGGACAGCTGTCCAGTCCCAGAACCTCTGCCTCTGAGTATTTCATTCTAGGACTCCGTGCTTCCTTGAGCCCCCTTGTCTGGCTTTAAATTTATTTATTTATTATGGAAGGAAGGAGAGAGGGAAAGAAGAGAGAGAGAGAGAGAGAGAGAGAGAGAGAGAGAGAGAGAGAGAGAGAGAGAGAGAGAAACGGTCAGGCCAGGGCCTGTTGCCATTGCACAAGAACTTCATACGTAAGTGCTACTTTGTGCATCTGGCTTTATGTTGGTAGGCCCTAAGGACTTGAACCAAGGCTGTTGGCTTTGCAAGCAAGCACCTTTAATGGGTGAGCCATTTTCCCAGCCCCCTGGCATGATTTGTAGCTCTGCAAAGGACAGCAGAAAATGTAGCTTCTTGTTTCAGATACCAAAGGATGGTCTCTTCTTTGACGCTCATGACCAGGGCCAGGCTTGAATTAGCACAGGACAAGAGAAGCAAGGAGGGCTTTTCAAGGGAGACATCCTGCAAACAGTGACCTGAGGCTCCATGGTGTAGGGTACATAGAAGATGGCAAGACTCAGAGCAGGAACAAGACATCCAGAGTGTTGTGACAAGGCCCATTAAGCACCCTGGCCTGGAACTATGCCTGGGCATCTCATTGGAACGCCCTGAAAGTTACAAAGTTGCTATGACCAACCCAGTGTAGATATGAGCTAGGTGAGGCTCAGAGAAGTTAAGAGCTTGCTGAAAGCCAGCCAGCTATTCTGAACTTGGCCTTGATTCCAGGTACCAAATCAACAATTGGTAGGAGCTGCTGTTACTCCTCCCCTCTGCACAGATGCAGATCAGAGATCAAGGGTGCACAGCCCTCAGCTCTGCCATCACAAGACACCAAGAGATGCACCTCACAGAGATCTAAAGAGGAATGTTCAAAGCAGGGCGCTCGCTGCTCCCTCCAGGCCCCACGCAGGCGCAGGCGTGAGAAAACTCATCCTGCACAGATAAAGCTCAGCTCAAAGGACAGAGGCCTGAATGTGGCCAGGTTGCGGTTTCATGTGGCTGTCTCAGGAGGCACACATCTGGATGGGAAGACAGGACGGGAGAGGTCAGGGTTGGGAGTGCAGGGCAGATGGAGGAAGGACAGGAATTAGCCCAACTAGGGAACACTCAGGCTCAAACGAACCCAAGCCCATATGTCCAATGGCAGGCCCATGCCACATGGCAGGCCCATGCCACACGGGGAACTGCGCTGGCCAAGTGGTTACAAACACGGACATGGGTGTCAACAATGCTGGTGTTCACATCCTCAGCTGACTGCTTGTACCACATGTGATGTTTACTTTTTATGTTTACTTTTAACTAAGTTACTGTGTCTCATTTTCCTAATTGGAAAAAAAAATGAGCTTGCCTGTCATTGGTATTAAATAAAGCTTAGAATGTGCTTACAGCATCATCTTGTCTTGCAGAGAAAGCTCCCAGTCAGATGAGCTAGCTCTCGTTGAATGGTTTAATCCTTTCTGGAGAGGCAGCTCCCACCAGTCTCTGAGGGTTAAGAGCCCTGAACTCTGCCTACTGTAAGCATCTTGAGATCTGTAGGCTAAGCTCTGTAACGATTTCCCCTTATGATGACGACTTCTCATGATTTATTTCCAGTGGTGTTTGTCCCTGATTGGTGTTCCTACTTTCCCAGGAACTATGACTGAGGTCCAGATAGGCCAGGTCATCTGTTCAGGGTCACACCGCCAGGATGCTCAGGCTTTGAAGGTTAGGCTGCTGGTCTCTACAAGTTCTCCCTGGATTCCCAAGCCCAGCTGCATGAAAACTTTGTGTCCCAAATCAGGTGAACTCATGAGCTTGGATCTGAGGCTTTATCTACTTGTAAGGGGAGACACGCCTTGGCCACAGCCTGCCCGAGGGACTGGGATATGCCTCATGGACTAGCCAAAGCTGTAAGCTACTGGAGGACCCTTGTCCCCACTGCCCACAGAGGGTGTCAACACAGATGGGAACACAGAGATGATGCTAACTGTGCCTCTTTTAGCCTGTTCTGTCCAAAGGGTGGACACCAGCCGTGGGTATCGACTGAACTGGAATCATGGCTTTTCCATACTGAGGCTTATTTGCATATAAAATATACACTGGATCTCAAAGATACAGGAGTAAGGTCAACAAGAATGTCAACTATTTGGGCTGGAGAGATGGCTTAGCAGTTAAGGTGTTTGCCTGCAAAGCAGAAGGACCTGAGTTCAATTCCCCATGACCCACGTAAAGCCAGATACTCAAGGTGGCACATGTGTCTGGAGTTCATTTGCAGTGGCTAGAGGCCCCGGTACACCCATTCTCTCTCTTTCTCTCTCTCTCTACTAAAAATAAATAAAATATTTTAAAATAAAAAAGAATGTCAACTATTTCATCAATATTTTTATATCAATTACCTCTAGAAATGATCTTTTAGCTGTACTGGGTGAACTAAAATATATCATTAATTGCACCTGTTTCTTTTTTCTTTGGTTGAATGTGGTTACAATGAAATTTAGTTTTTAGTATTTGTTTATTTACTTGCAAGCACAGAGAAAGATAGAAGAGAGACAGAGAGAATGGGCATACCATGGCTTCCAGCCACTGCAAACGAACTCCAGGTGCATGTGCCACTTTGTGCATCTGGCTTTACATGGGTACTAGGGAATCGAACCTGGGTTGTTAGGCTCTGCAGGCAAGTGCCTTAATCACTGAGTCATCTCTCAAACCACATAGGTGGCTTTTATTACACTTGATTTTTGTTTTTCCAGTGTTACGACTCTACATAGGCAGAACTCTACCACTGAGCTTCACCCTTGTCCATTGGATAGCGCTGACCTGGCCGCTGGCTCAGCCACTATGGGCTCTAGACCCCGGAATTCTGGATATAGAAGAAATGACATCAGCATCAGCCAAGTCCAACTGAGGCCCACACAGAGAGAAAGTAACTTGTTGAAAGCAAGAGTCTGGCAAAGAGGAACTCCTTCATTCAGCAAAAGCTACCTGAGGCCCTACTGTGCGCTCTGAGTGCCAGGATGCAACAAGGAGCAAAACAGAGGGCCACATGGCAACTCAGGGCTCGACCTTGTCACCAGCTTATAGAATGGAGGTGAGTGTACCTGGGGCTCTTTCCTGGTCATGTCACCCTGGGGCCAGAGCAGTAGAACTGAGCCACAGGCTATCACCTCCTGGAGTTGGCTCAAAGAACCCCCAGCTTCAAGGGGAGCACTCCAGATCCAACCCAGAGTAGATGTGCCTCCAACAACACTGGTGGGTCCTTCAGCAGCACATTAGACAGCCACAGCCGCTCAGAGGGCCCCTGGGCAGTGCAGCCCAGTGGGCACAGCATGGTGGCCTGGTGCTGCCAATGGTAACTCACATATCGAGTTATTACCACAGATTTATGACAAAAATTATCCTCTCTCTCAGCTCCATTTAAAGCCATTTGGAGCTCGCTCCCATCCCCGATTATAAATCTAATTGCACATTCCAAACAGACAAGCGCTCATTAAGCTTTAATTATGCACATGTTGTTTTCAACAAACATTTTCATTTGGCCCCTGTGAGGGGGAATGGTGCCACGGGGGCTGTAGGCTTGGCTGAGGCTGGTAAGTGGGTTAGGGTGTAGCCAGATGAGGCTGTCCAAGGGGCAGGGCTGGAGACCCGTCTGATTGGGTTCATGACTTGGAGGCTTTCTACCTGGCTCTCTCACTTGTGTGCTCAGCTGGTTCTAACTGCATCCTCGGCAGCCCTCTGGTCCAGTCTAAGCTGATGCCCATGGGCCTCTCGGGCTGGGGAGGAGGGAAGACAGGGACCCACAGCCCACTCCCCTCACTCCCCACACTGCAGCTGGCACCTCATTCTCCTTCCCGCCAGGCCTCTATGCAGTTCTGCTCAAGATGCTTCCTGCCAAGTCCCATCTCCCCACCGAGAAAGAGTCCAAATTCTTGTTGTTTCTGGTTTCTTTGAGATGGGTCTTGCTGTATATCCCTGGTTGGCCTAGTGCTTGCTATGTAGTTCAAGATCGACCTGGAACTCATACAGTCCTTCTGCCTCAGCCTCCTAATTGCTAGGATTGCAGATGTGTGCCACCAGGCTTGGCAGGAGTTCAGATTTGTTGGCAATCACATTCAAAGCACTTGATAATCTGTCCTGCCAGCCTGACTATCCACAGCCTTGCCTCTCTTTACACACATATACCCCCCTCTAGCCTTCCAAGACAGCTCAGGCTCCCTGAATGCACCCAGCTCTCTTTGCCCATACATACCCATCTGCCCTTCTCAGTCAGCTCAGGGTCCATGCATGCACCCAGCTCTCTGCACACCCAGGGCTGTGTCTCCACTACAATCCACTTCTTTTTTCAACTCCCATGCTGACCCCTCCAGGAAGCCATGCTGGTAGGCTCTCTCAAGCTTCAGTAGCTGCCTTCTTGCTAGGGACATTTATGAGATACTTGCTGGATCAAAATACCATAGGCAATGTCATGTGTTACTCCAACAACTGGCCTGATCAATGCACCCAAAGGTGCCACCTCCTCTAAGGAATAAAGGGAAGCCACATGCTCACTGTGTGGCCTCACACAAGGCCTTGCTTGGTCTCAGGTTCGTTATTAGTGCCTGAAGAAGCTGAAGGGGTGAGCTCTCTGGGCCTCTTGCAGGTCCCCTCAGTTTTCAACTTTGTCCAGGAACCAGGCCTCCCTCTTCTCTTTCCACTGGAAAGAGATCCTTCTGGAGCTACCAGGAATCACCAAGGCAAGCTGAGGGTATTCAAGTGGCACACACCACCCAGAGACTGGGGAACATTCTGGCATGAACTTGGAGGCCGCTCCTCCAAGAGATTCTAGAAACAGAAGCAAGTGAAATAAATATGAATTTTAAAATGGAAACCAGAATTCTTTTAGCATTCAGGCGGCTCAGGAAGACTCCGCAGGTAAAATCCACAGGTGGGGAGCACGGGAAGCAAGACAGGCCGTGGGACTGTCCTGAGGGGAGCTCGGGAGCTAAGGTGGCCCTGAGGAAATGTTCAACTTGTTCCCAAATGAATCAGACTGGGCAACCAAGACTTCCTGCTTCTACCCCAAGGCCATAGACTATGAGGTAGCAGCAACCTGCAGAACGAGTGTCTTAGTCCTGAGGACCTAGGTAGCGTGTGGAAGCATCCATTACAGCTATGATCATGAATTCTCTTGAAGTCACGTGGGTCACACTGACATGGTGCTGGCTCCAAGCCAGATAGCTAGCTACTTTTTTGCCACTGACTTATCAGTATGAATGCATCCAGTCCTCATGACCCTGTGAGGCAAGTTGCTGTGACTAAAGCTGCCGGGTGAGACAAAGCAGCTTACCCAGCACCACACAGCTAGGAAGTAGCAAAGCCCAGACTCAAACACACAAAATGTGGTTGGCCAGCTCCAATGACCAGGCTAAGTCACTGCTGAGCCCTTCCTTGTCCCCTCCCACAGCAGAGAGCTGTCCAACTCTGGCCTCCTCCCCAGAGACCTGCTGTGATAAGCAGCCATGAGCCCTGGGCTGCCTGACAATGAATGATCCTTCCCTGTGGTTGGGAACAAGTCCCCAAACCGATTCCTGCCAGACACAATTAACTAAGAGCCACGTGAGCGTGTCTGGGTGGAACTCTGGCACGGGTGAGGGAGGGGGTGACAGAGGCAGTGAGCGGTCGATGATTCGGAAGATATTTCTGCCCAGAACTACAAAACAAGCCTCAATCATGCCACAAAGGGTTGGTATTGTTGGAAGGGAAATATGTCAACGACTGTGTTGGAGTGTGTGGTGGTTTTTTGTTTTTTTTTTAAAGAAGACAAAGAAAAAAAAAGTCTTTTGAAATTGTAATTTGACCTAGAAAGGTTTTTCTAGGTCACCTGAGCCTGGTAACTTCTGCATCTAACCCCAAAAACCAACCTAAAGTGCCAGGCTCACTTCCTCCTCAGTACCAGGCACCAGAGGGAAGGAGACTCCTGCTAGATCTCTAAGTATCCTGTTATAATCCGCCTCTGGGCCTGGAACAGAGGATTCTGGCCACGGATCTGGGTTCCAGTGCAGACTGCACCTGGCTGCTGCGTGACCAAAGAGCTGGCCTCTCTTATCCTCAGATTCCTCCCTGTAAACAGCAGCAGATGACACACGCATGTAATCTCATCACTCATGAGGGTCATAAGTTCAAGGCCAGCCAGGGTTACATAGAGCAATCCTGTCACAAACAAACCAATGAAAACAAAATGGCTCAGCGGTTAAGGCACTTGCCTCCAGTGTCTAAGGCCCCAGGGACCCACATAAGCCAGACCCACAACGTGGTGGACCTGGTGCATTCTCTCTCTCTCTCTCTCTCTCTCTCTCTCTCTCTCTCTCTCTCTCTCTCCTTGAAAATGAATAAATACTTTTTTTAAAAAGTGAGAACGAAGCTGGAAGCCCGCTACACAGGCTGGGTCTCTTCTGTCATGTGGCACCTTGGAACCCTTATGCCCCAGATCTCAGCTCTCTCCTGGAGCCTCAGGAAGGTCAAGGGCTGGGGGGCTCTGTCCTAACAGACCTTTTCTCCCCCAGAAAAGAGAGGAGCAAACTGCTCTCTTAGGCACAGAATATACCAATGAATTATTCAAATTCCTTTTCCCACTTTAGCCACAACAGCTTAAGGTAAATCATGGGGTGTTGAATCTAGTCACACTTCAGATTTATCTGTATTCCACTGGGAAACTGAGGCTTGGGCTGGTAGATGGCCCACAGTTACTATTAAAAACATATCAGGAGTTATAACTGTCACACTCCTGGGTCTCCTGAGCCTGTCTGTGTCCCCCGGACAAGGCAGAGTTAGCCTCATTATTACCAAAGTTCGCGAGCCTTTCCCAAGCTATGACCTGAGTACCTCTGATGTCCCCAGCCGTGTGTCAGGCTCTCAGGGGCATCTGGAACATAGAACAGATCCCCAGGGACACTCAGGGTCCACAGGATATGAAGAAGTCACCGTAGTGGAGACAGGACATGTGAGCACAGGCGATACCCACCTGTCAGGTAGAGACCAGGGTCGGGCTGCTGGGAGGGATTGAAAAGCTGCCGTGGTCCATGTCACAGAGGTGAGTTCCAGTGCAGGATGCGGGAGCCAACACGCACCCAAGAGAAAAGGGTGACTGCTTCCAACAATATTCCAAGAGTAATGGCAGGGGGTCTGGGTGACAACAGGGTACAATATTCCACAAGGCATCCATTAAAGCAACGTGGTGGTGATATAAAGCGAGAACTTTCAATCAATGAAACCAAAGAGAACAAATATGGAGTGTGGAGATACAGTGTCTCTCTACGGAGGCATGGTGCCGTGGACAGGCTTTAATACAGGCCATCTTACTAAACCTTTGCAAAGCCCTAGGGGAGACAGTGACACTCTGTCCCAAGTCAGGTTCACGACGACTATTCTATTCTGTCTTTCCTTTTGGAAACAAAAAGACAAAGGCCAATTATTTCATAAACAGAGCTATCCTGTTTAGGAACCTTGAAGAGATAACCTCAGTAAGCCATCCACCCCAAGTATTCCAGAAGGATTGAAGAGTTAATCATACAAAGTCATGTGACAGGGCCCTGCTCCAAAGAGGAAGGGGACTTCCTCAACCCTGGAAGCATTCACGGAAAAAGAGAGATTGACAGACTCAAATATATATGCATCAATATCTTCCGTGGGAGGAAACGTAATAAAACCAAAATGAAAAGGACATCAGACTAAGAAAATATCAGCACCAACGGCGAGACAGTTAATATATACGATGTGGAAATGTCTCCGTCAAATTCAACAGAAAGCAAGATGCTGAGAGACAAAAAGACGTAAGATTCAGATGGGAAAGTCACCCGAGAGGCAATATTCCAAGAAGCAAATATATGGGAGAAATGCACACTCGATTCACTGGCAAATGGAGAGATGCACATGACATCAACTCGCAATTGTGAAACTAGAATATTTTACAGCACCGCGGACAGAGGAAACAGCTTTAGTTGACTGGCAAGCAATATGGCAGCCACCAGTGCCGGAGAGCCAGCCAGGGGCAGGGCAGGGGATCCAAGGCCTCTGCCTGCATCTGAGGCATCACCCCTCACCCGCTGCTCACTGTCTCTGTTCCACCCCTCCGTGCACACGGAAGCCATGTGATGGTACCTGTGATGTACAGAACAATCTTTGTCCTGAAGCTTGGGGTCTACTGAGAGGGACAGAACCATGAATCAAAACGGGAGTGACAGACATACTGGGGTCTAGACAAGGGTCTTACCAAGATTCTGCACAGAGGTGGCTCTAAGTAAAATGAGTCAAGTGAGGGGGGAGGGCGCAGGACATGGCCCAGGAATCCCTAGGCCTGGAGCCAGAAACCAGGGACCCTTCACAGAGGGGTACAGCAGAAGAGACACCGAGACAAAAAAAAAAAATGAGAGTCCAGAATGCATGTCACATTTCAGAAGGTGGATTCCACCGAGGAATGGGCTGGAGAATGAAATCCCTCTGGGGCCTGCCTAGGCAGCCTGGAAGAAGTGGACAGGCCTGGGGGAGTGACCAGGAGACTTGATCTAAGCCCACTTTGGACAGAAAAGAAGCATTAGATAAAGCACCAGTAAGTAAAACAGTGTGACACTCACTCTACAAAAAGAAACACATTAAAAAAAAAAAAAGAAACACATTGACAGCAAGGATAGGAAGCAGCTGGAGGCAGAATGAAACCACCACGGCCCCAGTGACAGGCTCAGAGTTTCTGAAAGAACACTGCCAAGGGCAAAGACCCACCAAAGAGTCAGAACAGGGGTGACTCACGTTGGCTGCAAACCTTAATTTCCTTTCCTTGGTCACACACTTCCTTCTGATTTCTTTTTCTGATTCATACCAAAAAAAAAAAAAAAAAGCCTCTTTTGAATTCGTAACAGAAATGTTTAAGTACCTGGGCTCTCCCAGCCCCAGGTTTCAACCTTTTCCCTGAGCCAGCAGAACCCACCTGAACCCCAGGAGACAGAGAAGATGAAGAGAAAATCTGAGGTGCCAGGCCCCCAGGAGGCTCAGCGGGCCACAGGGCCCTCCCGGCCCTAGGTGGGCCTTCAGCAGCAGCTCACAGGCCCCCAACCCCCAGCAAGAGCCCGTGCCATTTCAGAATGGCAGAATCTGTTTGGGTTTCAGAAAAGCAATGAAATGCAGGCAGTGCCAACAATTAAACACATTCATGTTTCTGCAGTGAAGGATGGGTGAATCATCACACGAGTGGGTTAGGATTACAAGGTGCCACACAGCAGTTGGGTTAGGTTTGGGGGCCAAATGAGCTGGTAGCATATTTACCAAACAAGTTTTGGTTACATAGCTTTCTGGATTTCAGATAAGGGAATTCTGAACAGAATTAAGCACAGTCACATGCAGGGGGGGCACGGCCAGAATTAGGTCTCGGAGCATCCAGCATCACAGAGGTCCAGAGTTCTCTGTACCCTCCACACACGGGATCTATCCTTCATTCTTCATTGTTTATTTTTAAAATATTTTTATTTATTTATTAGCAAGCAGAGACAGAGAAACAGAGAGAGAATGGGCACGTCAGGGCCTCCAGCCACTGCAAACAAACTCCAGATGCATATGCCACTCTACGCATCTGGCTTTATGTGGGTACTGAGGAATCAAACTCAGGTCTCTAGGTTTTACAGGCAAGCACCTTAACTCTCCAGCCCTTTGTTGTATTTCTTTTGTTTCGTTTTTTTAAAAAAATATATATATTTTTAATTTTATTTGAGAAATAGAAAAAGACAGGCAGAGAGAGAGAGAAAGAGAATGGGCCTATCAGGGTCTTCTGTCACTGCAAATGAACTCTAGACACATGTGTCACTTTGTGTATCTGGTAATCAAATCCCAGCCATCAGGCTTTGCAAGAAAGTGTCTTTAACCTCTGAGCCGTCTCTCCAGCCTTTTCATTCTTTGTTGAGTGCCCACTTTTTGCCTGGTCCTATCCTGGAGCTGGAGTAACCAGGGAGGCATGGTTCCCACCCCCTCAGGGCTCAGAGTTCACAGAGGAGGCAGGTCGCCAACAAGCAAACGAAACACACAATTGTGACCCATGCTGTGAAACAGAGGGTAGAGAAATAAATTCAAGTCTTTCCAGAAGTGGCACTTAAACTTTTTTTTGGGGGGGTGGCAGTCACTGAAGAACAGGAAGTCAGGGCAGGAGCATGTTAGGCCCATGGAGGAGGCAGCAAGGGCCATGTCCCTGAGGTCTTCAAGGAGAAGGCTCCCTGTGGAGAGAAATGGTGTGGTTGGTGTCTGGTGCACAGAAGAAAAAGGTGGGGGTGGATGATGAAAGGCCCATATTGTGACAACTGTATTTCAGCCCGGTGGGATGACCTGCAGGGATGGGACTCTGCAGGGGAAGGGTTTGTTGTGATTTATGGTTTAAAAGATAATTCAGTGGTTAAGAAGTTTGCCTGCAAAGCCTAATGGCCCAGGTTTAATTCCCCAGTGCCCACATAAAGCCAGATGCACAAAGTGGCACATGCATCTGGAGTTCGTTTGCAGTGTCTGGAGGTCCTGGCATACCCATTCTCTCTGCCCCCCTCTCTCTGATTGCAAATAAATAAATTTAAAAAGATGATTCAGGCACCCACCCATATGGAGGGACGATTCCACAAGGTTCCTTCTGAGTCTCCATTTTCTCCTCTATAAGATGGATTCATGAGAGACCAAGAGCTATCTGGAGTAGACTCTCAGAAAGTAGGAAAACAAAGGTGGGTGTTTCCTACTTAATCACAAGCTGAGAGAGCCCAGGGATAAGACTTGCAGAAGCCCCTCCCCTGATCACAACACTTCAGAGACTCCCACAACCTCCGCTTCTCCAGCCCACCCTTCACCCTCTCCTCTGAGCCTCTGCTCTCCTGTCCACTGGGTCACCCCTGCATGATGCCAGGCGCTTTGGCCAGAGAAGCACAGGTCTCCTTTCCACCACATTACTGCCAGTCTTCCCTTCTTCCAGAGGGTATAGCACGAGCAAGCACCAGCGTCAGCTTTATTCAGAGTCATGAGCGCCCCAGCAGTGAGCAGCAGGGGAGAGTGTGCATGGGCGATGGGAGCATGGTGGACGACGTTAAGGGCATGCCCTGAGTGCGCACGAATGTGACAAGAAGATGCACAGGGCACAGCGAGAGCTTCTCCGCTCCTGTCTGTGCAGACGGAGACTCCAGTGCACTGGGTTTCAAAGCCCTTCTGATCTAAGGTGGTGTGCTTGCTTCCCACAGCTATTCTAACAAATCACTGCCAACTTGGTGGCTTCAAACCACACACATTGCCTGGGGATGTGGCTGCGGGTGGAGTGCTTGCCTAGCATGTGCAAGGCCCTGGGTTGGATACCCAGTACCACAAAAGTAAACCCACAAATGATTCGATTATTCTCCCAGTTCCAGAGGCTAGAAGTCCAAAATCAGTCTCCCCAGGGCTGAGGACCAAGTGTCATGGCTGGGGTTTCCAGAGGAAAAGGCACTGCTTGCTTCCTCTGCTAATTGCCACCCGCGTCCCTCACAGGCCTTTCCATCACCTTCAAAGTAAAGCAGTTGAATCTGCTTCTACTCTCGCCCCTCTCATGAGTGCCCTGTGATGGCTTTGGACTATTCAAGTCACCAAGGACAACCTCCCCTCACTCATCTTGAGATCCTTAACACCATAACATCCGTAAAGTACCCTTTGCCACCCAAAATGACAGTCCCAAGTTTCAGATTAGGGCAGGGATACACTTAGGTGACTCATTCAGCCAACCATGAGTGAGTTCCAGGGGGCTGTGGATTAACTGTGCCTTGGTTCCCCTGGAGACATCAGAGAGGCTATACTCACATGGCAGATTTTACCCAGCGTCTCCCTCTCCTCTTCGCCCTGGAATGGGGGACCCTGGCTCTGGGCTCCTTTTGCTATGGGGATGGTTTTAGGTCAGTGGGCTATGAGCAGAAACACATGTTCTCTTCTGAGTAGAGACCAGAAAAGCAAGCATACCACCTTTAGGCTGGCTCTGTAGAACTCCAGATAGAAAAGATGAGACCAGCCTTCAGTCTAAGTGACTTGGGAACAGAATCCAAGCCCTACTTCTCTGCTGATTGTCACAGAACATCTGGGAAGCCCAAAAGAAACCATTTTAGGGATAATCAGTCAAAGTTTGGGGGATGTTTGTTACTGAAGCATAACCAAGCCTGACCTGACTAATACACTAAATGAGCAGGTTTAACAAACAGCCATTTGTTGACCATCTACTATGAGCCAGGCACTTTACAGAGCTGGTATGTAATCCTAAATACCACTCAAGCAAGGTTGGCATAAGGTACTCCATTTTACAGGTGAAGAAACTGAACCAGAGAGGTAGAGGTGATCACCACACAGCCAGGAAGTGAGAACTGGCATTCAAGCCCAGGAGAGTGTGATTCCAAAGTCAAACTCATGCCAGACAAGGTGGCACACATCTGTAATCATAGCACTTGGGAGGCTGAGGCAAGAGGATGGAGGGTTTGAGCCCAGTCTGGCATAACAAGCAAGAGCCTGTCTCAAAAACAAGGTCAAACTTGGGACTGAGGAGATGGCTCAGTGGTTGAAGTCACAAATTACTTGCAAAGTCGGCCGACCTGGGTTCAATTCCCCAGCACCCATGTAAAGCCAGATGTACAAAGTGGAGAAAGCATCAGGCATTCATTTGTAGAGGCAAGAGAACCTGGCGCTCTCTCTCTCTCCTAAATAAATAAAAGTATTTTTTAAATACAAAAAGTCAAGCTCATAACTACTGCCTTAGTCTATTTTATAAGATACCATAGGCTTTCAGAACCTTCTCTGTTCCAGCCAGAGTCATCAGGGGCTTCTGATGAGGACAGATAAAAATTCTGGTGCCAGAATACCTATGACAGGAAAGTAACAAGTGAGAACAAAGCATCATTACGCGCACATACACACACACACACAGTATATATATGTGCCAGAATAAAGCCCATTACTTTGCGTGTTAACTTATTAAACTAATTTTTAAAACTTTTCCCAATGACAATGTGATTCTGTCCCTTGGTCCTACAGCCCCCATAGAAACCCCAACCCCAGCTACTCTACTGATGCTTCTTCATGCCATGCACACCCATGTACTGGAAGAAGATAGCTGAGCCTGTGTGCCTAGCCCTTCCTGACACCTGTCTGCAAGCTTACTGTCTCGTGCTGATGAACAAGATCAATGCCCAGTGAGCAAGCATGCTGCACGTCTAAAGCTCTGGAAAGAGACCAGTGACCAGGTGAAGGACACTGGGATGTTGGTGTGCAATCTAAACAGGTCAAGGTGGGCCTGGAGAAAGAAGTTACAGGTGATGAACACTGGGAGAAGGGGAAAGAGGGAGCCAAGCAGCCACTGGGAGTGTGAAGGCTCTCCCAAGGAGGGATTGCAAGGTGGGCAGAGCAGGCGGGGGGAGGGGGAGTGGGGGAGGGGTGATGGGGTCCATCACACCCACAGATGGCACTGTGATCACCCTCCCCGGAGAGGAAGCCAGCGCTTTCCATAGTCTTATCTGATGCTGTGGTTGAAGGCAGGTGAGGGCTGCTTCGCCAGCACATCTGAAGAACCTCAGTGGGCCTCCAGGCAGCTGACATCCGCAGGGCCTGTGGCCTCTCCTGTGGCTTCCGCACCGCAGGGTGCCCCAGGGCTGCTATTTTTATTTCCATATGGGGTCCTGTAGCAGGTTTGTCTATGCATGACACTGAGGGCCACTGTGCCTAGACCCTCTTGGTGTTTTCCCTGCTTGGAGCAAATCAGAGGGGTCATTTAAATGTGCCAAGTGTCCTGGGGGGGGAACACTTAGTGGCCAGAATTTGGGGGAAGAAATGTATGATGTGTCATCAGCTAATCCTTATGACCCTGCAAGCTCAGAGAGGCTAAGTGGCATGTCCAAGGTCAAAGCCAGATGGAACCATCGACTGAGAGCTCTAATGCAGTCTGTCTAGGCCTAGGGAGCCTGGCATTTACAGGGAGTTCTTTGCACTTCCTGCCTGTATGAGCATTTCCCAAACAGATACTACTCCATGGCCTTCCAGCAGGTGTGAGGACAAAGGTGCCTTACTGGGGCTGGGGAGTTGGCTCAGCAGGTAAAGTGCTTACCACACAAAGACCTGAACTCAGATCCCCAGTACCCACATAAAATGCGGGGTGTGCCTTTAACCCAACGCTGGGGAGATGGAGACGGGAGGATCTCTAAGATTACTGGTCAGGTAGTCTAGCCAAATCAGTGAGCTCTGTGTTCAACAGGAGCCCCTGTCGCCAAGA
This sequence comes from Zapus hudsonius, assembly GCA_004024765.1. Classification (NCBI taxonomy): domain Eukaryota; kingdom Metazoa; phylum Chordata; class Mammalia; order Rodentia; family Dipodidae; genus Zapus; species Zapus hudsonius. The sequence continues at coordinate 16,283 of PVHP010011587.1, read as the reverse complement.
ATAAGGAGGAGAGTGACTGAGGAAGACCCCTGATGTCAATTTCTAGGCTCCACATGTAAGTGACAATAATAAATAAAGGTGCATCAACTGTGCGTGGGTAAGGCCCTCCAGAGTTTACAGAGGACCAAGGAACAGTCAGGGGAGGCTTCTGCCAAGCCCAGATGTCCCTGCCAAGCCTACAAAGATAAGTAGGAGTTGATGGGGTGAAGGAAACCCACTGTGGACAAGGAGGTCGGAGGAGAAGGAAGCAAGAGGAGGACTGTTTGGTGAGGGGGTTTAGGGAACAGTTAGGAATGATTGTGAAGGGGGATGAACCCAGGTAGACAATCGGGGCTTTGGAGACCATGTGCTGAGGAGGGACCGCCAACAAATGCTGCAGAGAGGTCTAGGGGAGGGTACACACACCAGGCCATTCACAGATGTCAGAAGGATACACTCTAATGGAGCAGAGACGGAAGGTTCCTGAGATCACAGGGGAGAGGTGAGTGTATGCGCAGCACAGGCAGGTGGGTAAGTGACAGGGGGCAAAGCAGAGAGGGCCCACGGCCATTCTAGATCTGTGGCTTAGTCCACGGGACAGTCATGGTCAATACTACAGGCACGATGGGGAGCAGGGAGATGGGAGGAACAGGCCATTTAGAGATCCTGTCTCCTCTGTGATGAGTCTGGGGAAGAGACACCCACACGGCTCACACCCTCCGTCAAGGGAGGCAGATGCACTCCCAGAGGTGGGTGAGCTGTGTGCAGCCTCCCAGCTAGAAATTCAGAGGGGCTCTGAAACTCACCACCTCTCAGTCTGGCTCCAGAGCTCCACCAGTCAGCAGAAAGTCCAGTGCCCCACCCCTGGAAAAAGAGCAGGAATCCACCCCATCTGTGGCTTTTCAGAGCCTGGGGGAGGGCCTGCCGCCTGGCTGGTTCATGGAGAAGTCAGCAGGGGGCACTGTTGGGGATCAAGCCAGTCTCAGAGCAGAAGGAAATCTCCACCATGAGGCCCACCCAGGCCCCTCATGCCCCTGACTGTGAACAGAGAACGAGAAGAATTGTAGGACCTGGCTGAATTATTCTCTGAGCAGCTCACCCAGCGATGACACAATGGTTGGAGGAACCCATAAATGAGATTCCCACTCCCGGACTTCCTCTTCCTACAAACGTTTCATGGGATGTCCGCTGCATCATCCTGTATACAGCGGGTGCCTGAGTGGGGGATCCAAAGCTCCCTGGTGGTCTCTTCCTGGGAAGGGACAGTGTTTATTTACTCAGCACAACACTGCTTTACATATCCTGTCTATGCCCTCCTCCTGATAATCTGCCACTGTGTAGACTCAGAGAGGTCAAGTGACTTGCCTGAGGTCACACAGCAAGCAGGAAACAGAGACATGGATCACAGCCAGGTCTTAAGCCTGAGTTTGGGACAAAGGATGGCAATTCTCCATCCACATTCTATCTTCCCTCCTAGACCCTCCTTGTGCCCAGCCCAGCCTCCTGCACACAGGTGGTAATCAGCAGCTGGTGAACTGGGCACCTGTTTTCCCAAGACCCCACTAACATAAGACTGCCTACCAATATTCAGGAAGTTATGCAGAAAGGGTTCAACTAAAGGTCACTTCTATTTCCAGATGGCCAGTAAGTCTCATGGCACCTTCCCCTTCCCCATCAGGAACCCATGGAAGTGACCGTGATGGCAGAAAAATTACTATCAACCAGACTCCATCAGATCCATCAAAATTCTTCACACAAAATCCTCAATACAACACCTCTCACACACGGGCTGGTTCCCTAGCCACACACTTGCAACCACACCCCCACCATGAATCCCAGCTCCCTCCCCAGCTAAGCCACATTCTGGGTCATCCGTTCACTCAACATAAGTCGGAAGTACTTCCACAGGCTAGGCTGCATGTGAACAGTGTGTGCATACCTGAGTGCGTGCACACATAATCACACCACAGAGGAGTTGGTGACGGTACCCATTTTGCGGATGAGGAAACGGAGGCTTGGAAGGATCAAGAAGCCTGTCTCGTGTCTAGATTGTAGCTCAGATTTGGAAGCAGTCCCTAGTCAAAGCCCTGGTACCTGGTAGACAGATAGCTATGTCTGCCCTGGACAGCTGGCTGTGAGGTCTTCCCTGGGCAGCCTTGGGCCTCCTGCCTCACTTGCTCTCTGACCACATGGAGATGGGGAAGGAAGCATGGAGACTGTCCTCCTTGGTCTCTCTTGGGTGCCCCAGTATTCCAAGCCCAGGGACACAAGCTTGAGGAGGAGACCCTAGCCAGGACAGGCATGCTTCCACAAAGCCAGATCTCCAACAATTTGACAGTGCTAAATCAGAGCACCACAAGAGGTCAGGCCTCCTGGTCTCTAGGGACAGCACTGTCAAAAGCCATGAACCCCACCCCCAACTCAGCCAACCCCAGCAGTCTGTCTGCCCAGGTCCACCCAGGAAGTGCCATGCACTGGAGGGTTCTCTTCCACCTGTTGGGTTGAGTTTGTGCCTCCCTCTGTGACTGCACCCTCTCTCACTTGTTGCTGGTCTCTCTTCTACAAAAGGATTCGCCACATCCAAAGGGAAAGACAGCCTTCACGGAATCGGGGGAGGAATTCTGATGGTTTTCTCCACCTCCAAAATCGAGTGAAAGAGGCATCAGTTCCAGGGACTATTTGCATTTCACCCCTCGTGCCTTCCCAAGAGACCCCCACCAACTCCCCAGCCCCAGTGTCTTCTGGGCCACTTCGTGTCATAGGCTGTGCCCATCACTGTCTCTTTGTTTCTGCTCTAAGTCAGCCAGACCCCCACCACCACCTGGCCAGGCCCACTGCAGATGGGCAGAATGAATGAATGAATGAATGAATGAATGAATGGGTGCTTCCTGAGCAGGCTGGGCGCCGAGACCAGTGGTTGACCCTGTTCTGCAGAGCCTATGCCAACTACCTCCAGAATCCCTTCGAAGAAAGGATCTGCCATAGGCAGGCAGGCCCTGGACCCTCCAAAGCATCTTCTTTGCAGAGCATTATGGGCTCGGATCCAGGTCCCTGCCTGGCCGTGTTGGGAGGCAGCGGGCACCACTGCTTACCTTCTGTGGAGACGCACCTGCAATGCACCAGCGTCTTGCAAGCAGAAGGAGCCCGAGCCTCATTCCATAGAAACCCAGGCAGGGAGAGAATGCGCCCGCGACAGCCTCTATGCGATCCTGCTGCATAATCAGCAGAGAAAGAGAAAAAACGCCAGAAATAGCAAGCTTTATAAGCCCTCCTGACAACTCTTGGTCCTCCATTGGCTGGAGGCCCGGCACCCCCGCCCTCCATCCCATTCTGACAAGGTGAAATGGAAAAACCTGTTATTTAACCTCTTTTATCAAAATCCATCTCCTCTCCCGTTTGGGGCCCCTGTGTTTGGGCACTTGGAGGTGGTCTCTCCATCAGGTCTCGGGGAGCCCTAGGGGAGACAGCGCCTGTACAGAGCCCAGCTCTGCACCCCCACCATCACCAGCCTCACACTGCACTGTCAACATGCAGAACTTCATGCCTGCCATCCAGCAATTAGACTCCCGAGCATCCATGCTACACAGATACCTATGTCCACACACACCAACGTGCCCAAAGGATGCCGGATGTCTGCAGCCAGGGTCTGACTGAAGGTGCCCAGACACGAGCATTCTCTGGGATAGGCTGGAAAAGGGAGGTGGGCAGGTGGTTGGGAGAGAAAGCCAAGACCATGATCCCATTTTTATAAAAATATGAACTCAGTGTGTGTGCACACGCGAGAGTGTGTGTCTGAATTTGCATCGTGAAAAGTACCAGGCTATTAACCATGTCACCCCTGGGAGCAGGAGGGATATTTTCATATGCTACTTCATTCTTTGCTTCTTTCATTTTTTCCCTCATTTTGAATGAGCATGTACCATACATGTAATTTAAAGGAAAAACACCAGGCTTGGAAGATGGCTTATCAGGTAAGAGTGCTTACCACGAAAGCATGAGGGCCTCAGTGGGCCAGAGTTAGATCCCCAGCACCCACATAAAAATCTGGGCATGACCAGGCACTTCTGGAACCCAAGTCCTGTGGGGGAGAGAGAAAAGCCAATTGCTTGGCTCGCAGGTCAGCAGACTGACGGAACAGAAAAGCAGCTCTGGGGTCAAGGAAACGGGAGGACACCCGACACTCTACTCTGGCCTTTCCAAGTATGCACACGTGCATATAGCACACACCACACACACTACACACCATACCACACACACTATATATACGCAACACTACATACACACAGACACACTACATACACACACTACATATACTCACACTCTACATACACACACGAAAACACACTACATACACACATACTACAATACACACACTACATACACACAAATACACACTACATACACACACTACATATACACAGACACACACTACATATACACACACTCTACATACACACACTACAACACACTACATACACACATACAACACACACACTGTATACACAAACACACACTACATACACACACTACAACACACACACTACATACACACATACTACAGACACACACTACATACACACACACTACACAGACACACAGTACATACACACATTACATACACACATACTACATACACACACATACTACACACACCACGCACACACTATACACACATTACACACTACACACACATACTACATACACACACTACATACACACACTACATACACACACACACTACATATACACACACTTCACACAGGCGGGGGGGCTCCCTGAGTTTCTTCCTCCTTCGTTGAAGCCAGCAGCCCAAGGGCCAAGGTCAGCTGGCACAGGCTAGATGGGCCAGGGAGATCTGTCCCTAAGTCTACAGACTCTGTAGCCATCTCATCAGATTGCACAGAAAACAGCTACATTCGTGTTCCTTGAAGAATGTGTACTCTGGAAGAATAGAACTGGCTCCAAGTCCTAGTTCTTCTTTAAAATATCTTTTAAATTCACTTGCAAGGAGAGAAGGAGAAAGAGAGAGGGAGAGAGGAAAAGAGGGAGAAATAGAGAAATGGGCACACCAGGGTCTCTTACCACTGCAAAGGAACTCCAGACATATGTGCCACTTTGTGCATCTGGCTTTATGTGGGTGCTGGGGAACTGAACCCAGGCTCTCACACTTTGCAAGCAAGCACCTTTAACCACTGAGCCATCTTCCCAGCCCTCAAATACTAGTCCTGCCTGCTAGGACAGCTGACTTCCTTGGACCTCAGTTTCTCCACCCACAGGATGGGTCAGAGCAATATATAATGCACTGTGCTGAAGGCTGCTAAGCAATTGTTCATTTTAGACGTATCCAAAGCAACAGGAGCTGGGGCAACGTCAAGGCTAAGGGTACATCCAGGCCTGAGCCAGAAGAGCTCTGGGGAATCACTTATTCATCAACACTGGTAGCAGTGATCAGCTAAGTGACAGCAAGGGCCGGGACACTGCCAAGGCCACGTGGTCAAGGGGCTGCTTGTCCAGCCTGAGTAGGCAGGAGTTGAGTAAGTAGTGGAAAGAACCGAGTCAACATCTGTGTCTCCGTACCTTTCTTGGACTGCTCCTCCGCCAGCTGGGCTTGTCCCACATCACTGCCCATCCCGCCTGCTCTGTCTTCCTCCCCCACCCCCACCCCAGAGGCTCCTCGGCTCCTTCCTGTACCTGCACCTGGCCAGGTTCTCTCCAGAATGCTTGCCTGCCGGCAGGCTCAGTTCCTGCTGCATTTGCTGGTTAGCCAAGGCTCTAAGCTCCCTGATGCTTGGGACCATCTGTCTTGTTCCTAGTTCAAAGCCTGATAGGCAGTAGGTACTCAAAACAGTGTACCCTAGCCACAAATCCAAGGCCCAATCCAGGCGCACAGAGCTCATCTGAGAAGTGTGACTTTTGTGCTGTGATAAAAAGATGGATGAAAATTTTAGACATATTAAGAATTTTTATATCTTTAGCTTTTTTAAAAATTTGTGTGTGTGTGTGTGTGTGAGTGCGCACGCGCACTAGGATCTGTTACTACTGCAAATGGAATGGCAGATGCTTGTGTCACTTTTTGTGTCTGGCTTCCTGTGGGTAATGGGGAATTGAACCTGGGACAGCAGGTTTTACAAGCAAACACCTTTCATTGCTGAGTATCTCCCTAGCACCTGTATCTTTTTGGGGGGCATGTGTGTGTGTGTCTGTGCATGTGTATGGAGGTGCACATGTGTAGACGTGTGTGGAGGCCAGAGGAGGATGCTGAGTATCTTCCTTGATCACTCTCATCTTATTTTCCGAGACATGAGACAGAGTCTCTCACTTGAGCCCAGAGCTCATCAGTTCAGCTCATCTAGATAGCCAGTGGCCCTGGGGGGGGGGGGGTTCCCCTGTCTCTGACTCCCAAACACTAGGATTACAAACAGGCTGCCACACCCACCCAACATGGATGTGGTGGTAGGGATCCGATCAGCCTTCAAACTGGTGTGACAAGCGCTTTACTGATTGAGCATCTTCCCAGCCCCATACTGATGATATTAGAGCACATAGAGATACCAGAAGAAATTGTCCAGGAATGTTTATGCAAGCTTAGGATGACAAAGAATTTCCCAGGCCTAAATCCATATGGACAACAAGACAGAATAGGGTTTTTTGTTTGTTTGTTTTTTGGTTTTTTGGTTTTTCAAGGTAGGGTCTTGCTCTAGCTCAAGCTGACCTGAAGTTCACTATGTAGTCTCAGAGGGGTGGCCTTGAACTCACAGCAATCATCCTACAGAGATCTGTCTCCCGAATGCTGGGATTCAAGCCACCCTGCCCGGCTTAACTTTCCATATGGTGGAATGCTGTGCAGTCAGGGAAAAGGATCCAGCATTTATGTTGGATGGTTTTGCAGCCTCCTTCTACAACATCCACAATTTGTGAAAGAAGTCCACGTTCCTTGTTGATAATAAACTTGCTCATCAGAATCAGAGACTCTGAGAAGCCGGGCATGGTGACACACGCCTTTAATCCCAGCAGAGGTAGGACGATCACCATTGGTTCAAGGCCACCCTGAGACTACATAGTGAATTCCAGGTCAGCCTGGGTTAGAGTGAGACCCTACCTCGGAAAAAAAAAAAAGAATCAGAGACTCTGCTAAACTAGATGTGTAACTGCCATAGAAAACATGAGGGTAAAAATCTTCCAATTATTAATTATTCATCAGTCACCCACTCCCGCACTCAACAAACACTGCCGGCCCTGGGGGATGGTCAGGGCTCCAGAGACCGAAGCAGGGGGTGCTCAAAGGCACCCCACTCACACACGGGAGATGGCTGCTCACTAAGGCCCTCAGGATGGTCACTTGGAAACATCATTCAAGATGGGATTTGAACAAGGGAGAGATGGGGTGTACAGGCTCTTTCTGACTTAGGATGGAGGTGCATCTTGGTAAAGTGACAGTAAGTTGAAAATATCCCACACTCACTAACTACAGACCATCAAGGCTTAGCCCAGCCCACTTTATAAACACGCTCAGAACACTTTAGCAGCTACAGGTGGGCAAGTTCACAGAGCCTATCTAACACTACAGTGGTTCAATTCTCAGGAAACTGATCGAATACCGAATACCGTACTGAAGGTGAAGATCAGAATCGTTATGCAGCCTCCCTTGCCAAATACAGTTTCTACTTTTGTACTGCCTTGCTCTGTTTTGGTTTGGTGGGTTTGTTTGTTTGTCTGTCTGAGACACAGTCATATTCTGTAGCTCAGGATGCCTCAGAGCTTGCTATGTAGCCTAGGCTAACCTCAAACTCACAATCTCCCTACCTTCACTTCCTACCCAGTGCTGGAATTACAGACATTTGCCACTACAGTGGACTGCTTTCACATCATAAAATAATTAAGTGGAACCATCCTAATTAGGGACTGTCAAGGGAGTGAAGGGGTGCATCTTAAGAAGAAGAGATGGGCCAATGTGAGACAAGTCCAGGGACAAGTCATCCAACCTCGAGCCCCTCCCTCTACCTGAGGGATTGAGTCAAGGGCAGAAGTTTCTGGACTTGGTTCCACCTGTCCCACACAGGTAACAAAGAGCCCCTCAGCTCCCATTTGTGCACCTTGGTGGGCCAGAAACAGGGACAGGCTGAGCTGGGCATGTTGGCTACTATCCAAATCCCTGGATAAAGGACTCAAATCCACACCCGAGGTTGGTTCAAGTCATGGGGGAGGGGAGTGTCTATGACCTCTCTGCTCAGCTGCTTCTGGAGTGGAGCCTGGGAGATGCCCTGCACCTGTAGGGACCATAGCATTTTTACTTTTCGTTTAAAATTTCAGATTGTGAAGCAGTTGGATGGTTATGGTTCAAAGCAAAGAGAGATGACTCAGCTTCCTGGGCGGAGCTGCGCCGCCTGGAGGACCTGTGTTCCCCTCTTCAGCTTTTCTCTAGAGCCCCAGAAGCAGCTCCAACAAGCTGCTGGCATTTTGGTATTTAACTGTTCCCAGTGTGAAGGGCAGGGATGGTGGCCAGGCTCTAGGCCAGTCCACCTGTGTTCAAACACTGGCTCTGTCTTGCCTGGTCCATACACTTCTCCATTCACTAAGCTGAAGGTGGGAGGGGCACTAGCCCCTTCCCAGAGTAACAGTGCAAAAGCAGGTGGGTCATAAATATCACTGCTAAGAATAGCCCAGGACTGGGGAAATGGCACAGTGGTTAAAGACATTTGCTTGCAAAGCCTGCATGCCCAGGTTCAGTTCCCCAGCACCCAGGTAAAGCAGAAGCAGGACCTTAAGTGGTGAGTGTATCTATCTGTGAACCTAATGCACCTGTGACAATGGGAGACGAAGCCAGGAGAAAGGAGGACTGTGAGCCAGCTAGACTGGCGTTCGTCTGCTGCAGCAAGAGACCCGTCTCAAAGAAAGTGGAGCACAGACACCTCAAGGTTGCCTTCTGACCTCTACACGCACACCCACACCAAATAAATAAATAATAAACAATAATCAATGAACAGCCCCTATGCCAGGTTCTACCTCACACCTGTATCATCTTATGGATGAGGAAACTCAAGTCCAAAGCAATGAGCTGACTTCAGTGTCTGTCTTCCCATCACAGGGATCTATGTACACACACCCCAGGCCAAACTACAAAGCTTCCCTCTGACTCGTGTGCCAGGAGCCAAGCGCACACCATCTGTACCACGGGGCTTCGAGACAACCCAGCAAAGGCTTCAGGAAAACAGTTCCAGGAAGCAGGCGCCATGGAGCCTTGGGCTACATCACATCGCTCCTTCCACCAGGCAGGAATCCAGAGTGGAGCCTTCCCTGGACCACATCCCAAGAACCTCAGGAAAGCCCCTTGCAGGTCTAGAGAAAATGCCGATGCTGAGGAAGTCAGGGGAGGGGAGTTTGTCCAAGAAACAAAAGCAGCACTTGACCATGACCTTGAGGCCAAATGGCCATGCCACACCATGGTGCCAAACCTGGAACTAAGAAAGAGAGCGCCAGAGCAGGTGAGCCCTGGGTAGCCCGCTTCTGCCCCCTTCCCAAGCATCCGCTGGCAGAGGAGCCTTAATAGTAACTGACTAATTTTAAACCCTGTGATTACCAGGGTTGATTTCCATGGAACCTTCCTTTCACAGCACCGAGAACCTTTCAGGAGCGGTAATTGCCAAGTTCAATTTTAGCTCTGTCATGCCCAACTGTCGGTGCTAACTAAGGCGGCTGCTCCGTCGCCAGGTAAGCTGGTAATGAAGTCAGCTTCAGCGCTTAATTTCACAATATTGTGATTTCCCGTCAGCACCTGTAAGCGCTGAGAAGCTTCGAGCTTCCACGAAGCAGCTCGCATCCAGGGAGTTACTAAAGCCGGTTGACTGGAGCCCCACGAATGCCTGAAGGGATGTTGTGGCCGCTGGATCCCCGTGTCTCTTCCCACAAAGTCCCTGCCACTGGCTGGGCCACATACCGAGATGCCCCTGCCATCCTGCAAACTAGCCAGGCCCGTCTGGCAGCTGGTGTGTGTCCCCATTCCCAAGCCTCTCTCCACTAGCAAAGCTCAGTTCTCTTGCAAAACAAAGGAAAGGACCTCTGCCAGGGGTTCAAGGGCTGCCCCCCCCCACAAGAGACAGCTTCACACCAAGCTTCCATTTATTCATTTATTTTCAAACAGAGAGAGAGAGAGAAGAGAGGCACAGAGAGAACGGGCAGGCCAGGGCCTCTAGTACTGTAAACGGACTCCAGATACATGGGCCACTTTGTGCATCTGGCTTTAGGTTGGAACTGAGTAATTCAACTTGGGTCATAAAGCGCCTTAACCATTGAACCATCTCTCCAGCCCCCAAGTTTCCTTTTGAGGAAGGACCAAGCCTGCCCACTTCAGCCTCACTGTAAGTAATGCAGCATCACTGGCTGGATCTTAAGACCAAGTTACAAGAATGCCCCACATGACATAACACTCTCCGGGCACCTGCTGTGTATCTCTCCTGTCTCCTTAAGTGACACACAGCCTTGAGAGATGATGCCCCTCTTTCCAGGTGTGTACCAACAAGCCCAAAGAGGTCATGAAAGCTCTGGAAGCCACACAGCTTCTGGTCATAGGATCAGGATTCAAATTTCAACCCAGCCAGAGATAGACTCATTGTGTCCGATGCTACAGATGGTCTCCCCAATAAACACTCTCAAGGAAGTGGTGGCACACGCCTTTAATCTCAGCACTGGGGATGCTGAGGTAGGAGGATCGCTGTGAGTCTGGAGCCACCCTGGGGCTACAGAGTGAGTCAGCCTAGGCTAGAGTGAGACCCCAACTCAGGGTCTGGCATCAGGACTAAGAGGGGTAGGAGGCCTCATCCTCCAGCTCGGCGGCCTGCAGTCCTTGGGGGATCAATGTACTATGCTACCTCTCAGTCTCATTTTGTGCAAATACCCACTGGTCTTGGCATCTGTCCTGTTATTAGTCTGCCTCTCATACCTTACACATCTGCCAGCTCCCACTCAGGATCCAGCAGCAGAACTGAACTGCAGGCCCACCAAGTATGGTTGGGTCAACTTGGTGTCGACTTCAGCCTTGCCCAGAAATTGACAGGAGCTAAACACAAGTTCCATCCTTTTCTTCTCACCCAATGTCACTGGTCTTATTGTGACGAGATTCTTGTGCAATTATTAGGTAGGTGCAATTACTATTGCCATTGTATCCAGGAGGAAACTGAGGCACAGAGAGGTCAAACAACTTACTAGACATGCGCAGCAAATAACCATCACAGGTGGGGCTGGAACTAAGACCCCCGCCTACATGCTCCCTGCCACTATGATACACAGTCATCTGAGCTGATGACCCCATTTCATGGAGGATTCTGAGGTTTCAGAGCAGAGGGGTGTGCCCAGCCAGTCTGGGTGAGCACAGACACAGAGAGCAGATGCCAGGGGTGGACAAGGAAGCCACGGGGCTGGAGAACCTTTACGTCTCTGAGGTCACTTGAGCTCCCTACCACCCACTGGACCCTCTATGCTGGGTGTGGCTTCCCAGGCCAGTCACCTGGCACAGAGAATAACAAATGCCTGGTGGAAGCTGAGCCCTCAGCTAACTGCAGTTATAGTAGAGAGGCATTCTGGTGTCTGCAGCCACAGGTTCAAATCCTAAGCATCCACTTCCTGGAAGTGAAACTGGAACAGGACTGAGCCCTCTGTCAAGCAGGGTATTAATGCTGCCTCTGGCTGGTTGTCTGAAGCCCAAGAGAGCCCCAGGCTTTCCTCTAGAGTAGATTCACCCCACTTCAGGCCTCCCCCAGCAGCACTTTTGAGGGAGAAAGAGGGAAATGAGCCCTGATAAACCTCATTTGAGGCACACTGCCTGAGACAAGTCTAAAAGCTAAAAGTTTTAAAACTCAAAGTTGAATAGAAACTCACTCAGGAGTATTTTTTTTTTCTTTTAGAACTTAGTCTGGTCTCAGATAGAAAGGGGAGGATCCAGGAGGTGCCCATGAGTCACCCCTCAGTCAATAGGGTCAGAGAGGGACCTCTGTGTGTGGCAGGGCCTCCAGACCATCCCTCAGACAGGTTTGATCCATGTGATGCATCTGATTTGTGATTCTGTTAATTCTGGGACAGGTGGCTTCCCTGAGATCTGAGGGAGTGTTTGCGGTGCTTACTGGAGTCTCTGACACCTCATAGTTCCCTCCCTGCACATGGGCCAAGGGGCCAGCATTCACTCAGGCCTCAGGCTCCTCCTCACCTGACCCAGGAAAGTCCAGGGCTAGGCCAAACTTCCATATGTGAAACCCAAGGCTCTAGCTGAGTGACAACTTGCCCCAAGTTCCATGGTGACATCAGCCAAAGGCAGAGATTCGGTTGGGCTGGTCTGGTCTCATTTTCCCAATCTGTGCTGGTCTAGTTAAAATCACAATTCTGGCTTCCAGAAACCCTGAGTCTTTTCCAAAGCCACTGCCCCTGATATACTCTGAAACCCCTTTGAAGGTTTGGGGACCTTCAATGACAGTTCATGGGGGGTCCACTGGCAGCTCCCCAGGGAACTCGATGCTCAGGTCCCCCTCCCAGCCTGACACAAAGACAGGGCCTGACTTAGGGTCTGGGGTTGGCTGGGGAGGTGAGTCCTTCAGACCGTCATTCTGGGGGCTTCCCCCCCCTTCCCAGATCTATCACCGACATCTAATCGCATCATTCTCAGTTCATAGTTCAGGGACCAACAGTCAACAGAATTAATCCAAGATGCTAATCTACCCCAGAGCCTCCTTACCTCATACAACCCCCTGCAGCCCTAGCACCTGACTTCTCAATACCTCCATTCTAGCACCTGACCCCCTTGCTGCCCCCTGGCCCTCGCTCAAGCTGTCCCCTGGGCCAGTGGCATCTCTCCAGTGCTCAGGTGAGCACTCTCCCTCTTCCCAAAGCCCACAAAGCCAAAGTCCTCTCCATAGGAGGGCTCACCTCCCACCTGCAACTGCATCACACAGGGCTGTGCAGGGGGCACTACCCCGTCAAAAGACCTTCCTTTGCCCCAGACTGCTGGAACAGACACTTCACTGGGAGCTCAAATGTGCCAAGTCTCTCCCCGCACAGGGCCTTTGCACAAGCTTTGCTTGTCCAGAACTCTTCTCCATCCCCTTGCATCTTAGTCTCCTGCAGTTCTCACCTCAAGAGTCAGGCTTGAAATACCTGATCTCCTGCCTTGGGAAGCTGCCTGTCCTGCTTCTGTTATGTTCAAACATGGGATTGTTCACCAGTTCCATCAGAGGCCACACAGGTCCAGCATTAGGTTAGACATGTTCATTCCTGAAATAACACCCGGTGCACAGTGGGGGCTCAGCAGATGTTTTCTGTCTGAAAGAGCAAGGGCTGGGAGGTGAGGGGACAGTGACAGGATGACCATGAATCTTCATCCTTGCTCACATATCTTCTGCTCTGTGATGTGGCCACGCCTCCATCAAGAGACTCTGTGGGCTGGCGATATAGACACAGCTCAGTTGGTGAAGTGCTCTCCTAGGAGGCACAAAGCCCTGGGCTTGATCCCCAGCACCACATAATCCAGTTATGATCACACACATCTATAATCCCAGCCATAGGAAAGAGGATGCAGGAAAATCAGAAGTTCAAGGTCACCTTGGTTATATTTAGAGTTTGAAGCCAGCCTGGGCGACTTGAGACTATGAAAGAGAGAGAGAGACAGAGAGAGAAAGAGAGAGAGAGAGAGAGAGAGAGAGACAGAGACAGAGAGAGACAGACAGACAGAGAGAGAGTATGAGAATGGGCACTCCAGGGCCTCTTTTCTGCTGCAAGCAAACTCCAGGTGTATGCACCACTTTGCACATCTGGCTTTATGTAGGTACTGGGGAATCAAATCCAAGTCAGCTCCGTATCTATCCTGTGGAATAGCCTTCTGGGTCAAGGGCTACTATGCCAAATAAATATAAGTACCACTAAGTTTACACCCATCCTGTGATGGATGCTACATAAAAGTGCCTGTTCACATGGGGCTAGGGAGATGGCTTGGTGTTAAAGACACATGCTTGCAAGCCTGCTGGCCCAAGTTCAAGTTCCTAGAACCCACATAAAAAGCAAGTACCTTAAGCACTGAGCAATCTTCCCACCTCAAGGGAAAGAATCTTGTGCTGTTGTTGCTCTGCGCCTTGAACCTGGGTTGGTAGTGGACTTCACCACTGAAACAGGCACAAGCAGCAGTAAAATTTGGGCTCCATGAATTACTCCTTCTTGCTGGCTAAGAAGTCTTGGGGTCAGGGGGAGGGGAGGCTGAAGAACATGTCAGAGCTATCCTGATAGAGGCTCAGGGTCATGAGAGAGCTGAGACAACTGCAGACATATCACTGGAGCCCTAGTAGATCACTCCACTCCCTGGACAGCTGAGCACAGATATGGAAAGGTCCCTAGAGAGAGCAACCTGTCCAGCCAGAAATCCTCACAAGCAGCCCATGGGACTGAGAGCTAAGTAAAGCCATTGCTATTCGAAGCCACTCATTTGGGATGTCTTGCTAGGCAGCCTAAGCAGGAACTAATGAAAGATCACTGGCAGGATGTGCTCGTAGTTAAAGACCATGACCCTGGCCATTCAACATCAGGCTGAAATGAACAAGAGCCTCTAGGGTGCCAAAAATCAGCCAGGCTCTGGGAGGTGGGGCCCTTAGGCTTGAGCCTGCTGGCCTTTGACTCTAGCTTGAGTTTGGACAAAGTGGGTCACCCTGTACCTCTGAGCAGGAACAGCACAACCTGGGCCAAGACCCCACAACTATGATGGTGAAGTCTAAACAGGGCTCTTCAAAACAGAGCAGAAGGCCTCACCCATCAGAGGACATACAGTGCAGGGCAAAGGCCATGACCTCAGAGTGAGGCAGACTGGGGTACATGACCTACTTTCCTCCTTACAGAATGTGTGACCTTGCACATGTTTTTCAACTTCTCTGAGTTTCAAGTATCTGTCTGTGACAGTAAAAAATAATAATGCATACTTGCAGGATGACACAAAGGACACCAAGCACAATGCCTCTCACAAGGAGGTATTCAAGAAACAGCATTCCCCAAGCCCCATTGGTGCCTTTCCATCACAAACTGAGCCCTGCCGCCCAGCTTGGCAGCTACTGGATCTATGTTCATAGCAGCACCTTGTGCTAAGTGTCAAGTAGAATCGATTACACTGGAGGTGAGGGAGGCATCCGGGCATGGCCAGCGCTGACTAGGGGGGAACCGGCCATGCATGGCATGGGAAGCAGAGGAGACAGTTCAGAACTGAGCCCTACCCCATTCAGGGTCATGCCACACCCATGACCACATTTGTCTTCATCAGGGTGATTCTCTGTGACCCTTCCTCCATTTGCCTCAGTGTACCACATACACAGCATAGGGTACCTAGGCAAGGAACAAGGCACTCACTCAGCTGTCACCCAGGTGGCCTCTGTCCTAAAAAGTGTCCTAAACAATAAAAACAGATACTTGTCTGCTACAGACAACTTAAATGCCCAAAGAGGGGTCTATAAGCCATGGGGGCTCCACAACCCAACACACATGTGCACATGTACAGATGTCTGTGTGTGTGTGCACACGCGCGCATACACACACACACACACACACACACACACACACACACACACACACAGAGATCACACAGATGAAGAAGCCCAGAAAGGGCAGTGTGGGGAAGATGGATCAAATGGGAACAGGAAGGGGACCCAAGAGCAGAGGGCAGGACACTAGATTACCCCCACATTCCTAGCTCCCCAATGTAGGATCCAAATCCCACAGCCTCAGTGCTATCCCTCCCTCCTCCATGGACTCCTCGTGGTAAGTTCCTGTAGGAGAGCAGGTGCTCCTGGAACAGGTTGGTTCTCAGTGCCACTGTGGCTCCAGCCCACAAACTTCCAGCCTCAGCTCCATATCTATCCTGTGGCATAGCCTTCTAGGTCAAGGGCTACTGTGCCAATTAAATATAAATAGTACTAAGCTTATACCCATCCTGTGATGGATGCTACATAAAAGTGCCTGTTCACATGGGACTGGGGAGATGTCTCAGCAGTTAAAGGTGCCTTCTTGCAAGCCTGTCAAGCCTGGCTTCAATTCCCCAGCACCTACAGAAAGCCAGATGCGAGTGGTACATGTGGAAGGCAGAGCCAGGAGAACCTGGAAGCTCATGGGCCAGCTAGAAACCCATAGAGGGCTTCTTCCCTTGGAGCTATGGAAATGGCTCAGTTGTTAAAGGCCAGGGTTCAATTCCCTAGTAACCACGTAAAAGCCAAATGCACAGAATGGCGCATGCATCTGGAATTCATCTGCGGTGGCAAAGGCCCTGGTGCACCCAATCTCTCTCTCTCCCTCCC
>PVHP010011586.1:0-44790 GCA_004024765.1 Zapus hudsonius | reverse complement strand
GTCAGGCACATAAAAGGAAGGCGAAGATGTCAGACTCATCTCGCTTTTAAGCACCCCGTGGGCCCAAGTGAGCAGTCAATGCTTTTAGCTGAAATAGCTTCTCAGTAGCAATTTCACAGATGTAACCACTTGTCTTCATTCTCAACTTGCCTATTGGTGAGGGTGAGTTTCCAAGCCAGTTAAAATAAAGCATTGAGGGCCTGCGGAGATGACTCAGCCATTAAATGCACTTGTTTGCAAGCCTTCCAGCCCAAGTTCCATTCCCCAGCACCTGGGTAAGAAGCCAGACATAAAAAAACAGATGCAAAGTGGCAGGCATGCCTGGGTTCCCAACACACATACAGCCTGGATTTGATTCCCCAGTACCCATGGAAAGCCAGAGATACACAAAGTGGAACATGCATCTGGAGTTCATTTGCAATGGCTGGAGGCCATGGTGCACCACCCATTCTCTCTGTCTTTACCCCCCCCTCTTCTTACAAATAAATACTTTTAAATTTTTTAAAAAGATAGAGAATGACACACACTGTACATTTGTCTTTTGGCCTCCACACAGACCATGGCATGCTGCATGCAAACACATTCACACACATAAGCAAAATTTTAAAAAATAAATAAAAGTATGAGTGTCTGGGGAAAAAGTTAAGTAAGTAAAGTCCAGGCCACATAAGCATGAGAACCCAGTAAAATGCTGGGCACACACCTGTAAACCTAGGTCTGGGAAGATGGAGACAGGAGGGTCCCCAAGGCTCACCGGCCAACCAGCCTAGCCTAAGTTCCAGGGACCCCATCTTAAAAAGAGGTGTTGGCAGAGGTAAATGGTGTTCCTGAGTTTGACACCTAAGTTCCTCCAGCCTCCACATGCATCTGCACACACACACACACACACACACACACACACACACACGTGCGCACACGAGCTATGAGTTTATTTTTATCTTGCCAGAAATTGACAATTGTCTGTAGTGCTTAATAAAGATTCTCCTCCTAAGTCTCTTTTTTCTGTTTTGCTTTCAAGTGTGCTCATAATTGCTCAACAAAGCCTTTTTTCAAGGATGACTTTAATCCCAACATCTCTGTCACCTCCCTGTCGGCATTGACTGAGTGTCTCTTTCATTCAGTTGAGATCCTCTTAGGTCTTGGTGTGGTGAGTGATTTTCGATTAAACCAGACACTTTGGGTATTGTGTTAAGAGCCTGATCTTACCTAAGCTGCTGGCCTCTTGTGACACCGTTCCATGGGGGAAACAGGGACATCACCCTGTCACTTTTACATGGGGTGGGAGGGAGTCCTGGCTCCACCTTTGACCAAACTGATGCTGCTCTCGGTTACTATCTAGCAGGGGCAGGGGTTCTAGCTCTCTCCTGGGGTCCATGGGTACCCCTGGCCCATAAGCACTGGGATGCTTCCTTACTGCCCCACCCCTGGGGCCTACACTGAGCAGTGACAAAAACTCAAACTCCCAGCTCGGCCTCTTCTGACATGACCCCAGGGGAAAAAAAAAGATGCCCAAGTACCACCCAGGAAAAAGAAAGTTCCAGTTCCTCCTTGACCATCTTGGACCCAATCCCACTTAGGCGGTGGGTGAATGGAATCTGTTGGCCTGGGGAACTGGAATCTCTGCTGGGCCTTTGCTGACATCGGTGGATGAGGCCTCCAGGGTTTTTGGTGGTGTGGGCTGAGGACAGCATTTGTTATCTGAAAGACTTCTCTCTGACTAGACTGCCTTTCCCTGGTCCCTTGGCTAGAGAGCAGAACTTAAGGCCTGTTTGTTTGGTTTGTGCACTTGGAAAGTTCAGGGTAGCCAGCCTCTTGAGTTCAAAGTCTAGGAGGCCTGAAGCCAAAAGAACGCACAGAGAATTCCTACTGTATCATTCCTCCCTCAAGTCCTGAGCTCTTCAGCAAGTCTTCTTTCTTTGTACCTTTCAGACATCATATATTTATGATAAATAAATATCTATATATGTACATGTATAGATATAGCTATAGATGATATAAGGTATATGGCTTTGGCTTAAGACACAGTGGGGAAGAATACCAAAAAGTATATTATTTTATCTTCCTATTTCTCTCTTCAATCTTAAAAGCAGAACTGAAACATAATACTTATTTGAAGCACATATATATATTCACATATGCATACACACATATATGTAAATATATGTGTACACTGATTTATTTATATAAGTTCCTACCATGGGATCACCGAAGTCCATAATACTGTCATTTGCTTTAATTTGCCTCCATATGTAAGAAAATATGAACAGTCTGTGCTCAGAAAAATTCTCCAGGGAGAGCCAGAATCATCTAAATGTGGAACATGACTCTCTCAGCATCTGATTAGACTTGTCATTCCTCACTTAGTTACACGCCATCTTCAGGATTTCTTATAGTCCTATCTGTGTAATGCCAGCAATTCTGAGCAACATGAAATCAACTCTGAGCTCTCATGCAAATCCAATATGTCTACTTGAAGATACACACATAAGTAGATGCATAAACAATCAGAGCAAATGTTTATGGTCATGACAAATTTCTTTGTGTATATGTGAGTGAGATGTATTGCTGTGTCAGCATGTGTAAATTCCTGTTCATACGTGTGTAGGTACACTTGTGTGTGGGTGTGCATTCATGTTCATACTGTGTGGGTACAATTGTATGTGGTGTGCATTCATGCTCATACGTGTGTGAGAACACTTGTGTGTGGGTGTGTATTCATATTCATACTGTGTGGGTACACTTGTGTGTGGGTGTGCATTTGTGTTCATACATGTGTGGGTACACTTGTGTGTGGGTGTACATTTATGTTCATATGTGTGTGGGTACATTTGTGTGTGGTGTGTATTCATGTTCTTACATATGTGGGTACACTTGTGTGTGGTGTCCAGAGGTTGAGTTGGGTGTCTTTCTCAATGACTGTTCACTTTGCTAACTGAGACAAGGCGTCCTACTTAAAGCCAGGGCTCACCAATTCAGCTTGTCTAGCTGCTCAGCTTGCACTGGGGATCCCCTGTCTCCACCTGTCTTTGTGTTTATGTCCCCCATAGACTCGGGTATTTTATTCAAGCTTGTAACTTAAGTCTCCAGCTACCTGGCAGGAGCCAGAGGAAGTGTCACTGGGGGTGGATCCTGAGGTCCAGCCCTAAGGTGTGTTTGGGGCAGATGTGATTTCCAGCCCAAAGGTATGCAGAGCAGTCTGAGCTCTGATGGGGTCCCTGCTGCTTGCTGTCCATTTGTGCTTGCTGATTTTGGTTTTCATGGGCTGTTTGGTTCTCTCTCTCCTTCCCTCTCTGCTTGGATATATGGAAGCAGCTTTTTCTGCCATTTGATGAAACTTTCCCTTGAATCTTTAAGCTTGAAATCAATTCCTTTCTTTCCTAAACTGTGCCTGGTTTGGATGTTCATCCCAGAAACATGAAACTGTCTACTATATCCACCTTCCAAGCAGGCCACCACACCCACCTAGGTATCTGAACTCTGGTCCTCACACTTGTGCAGCAAGTACTTTATCCACTGAGCCATCTCCCCAGCCCAAACAATTTTCTTTGAGGCTCACTTTAGTTGCCTAGTTTGTATCTTTGTAGAAACAAAGTCAAAAAAGAAAATGCACATACGCCTCTCTCCAAAGCACAGCTAGCTGGTCAGCATATAGTTGACCTGGAAAAGCAAGGCGAGTGACAAAATAACAATTTAAGTATCTTACTCCCAGTCAGGGGCCTAGATTTGCTCTGTGAATCATAGTTAATGTGTCTATATTAGTTGGTTGCTGGGCTGAACTCTGATCAGTTCATCTCAGTTCCATACCCTAGACTTAGATTTTATGTCCCTTGGAAGTGGGTGGGGACAGTGGTGAGATGGTGTTGTGACAATGCTGAGAGGGCTCAGCAGTGAAAGGTACTTACTCTGCAAGCCTGCCAACTTGGGTTCAAGCCCCAGCATTCACATAAAGCCAGGCGCAAGGTGGTGCACAGGAAGCAGAGTAGAATCTGAAGTTCATCAGACAGCTAGACTGGCCTTCCCAAGGGCCAGACAACAGTATATACCCTGTCTCAAAAAAAGGTGAAAGAAGGCTGACACCCTAAAGATATCCTCTTACCTCATCTCCACACATGTGCTATGGCACTCACACCCACATACATACATGGATACATACACAAAGAATTTTTTAAAAAAGAAAGAGCCTCTAAGACTGAACCTGGATTCCCTGAGAGCAACTCTCTGGACCAACATTGCCTCCCTGCAAAACAGGGGAATCCCTACTGTCTGTCCTCCATTGGAAAGGCTCTGCCCTGGAAGTGAGAGAGGAAGCTGAGAAGTTCTCTGCAGGAGTCAGCACACACCATCTCTGTCAGTGACAATGACAGCTTCATCATCCTTATGAGAAGCTTTGGAAGCACCAAGGAGACCAGGCTTCCCCCATGGGGCAGATGGCCTCCACTATTCTACATTTAACTTCACACAGGGCCCACAGAATGGGGAAAGAGATTTAGCTTGTGGGAGGTTACATTTAATAACTGGATGTCTGCCTTGGCGCAAGCTCTTTAACTCATCCTCACTCATTCAGACAGATACCCACTAGCCCACAAGAGCACATAAATTTCATTTGCATCCACAAAATTAGCTTAGAAAGCTCTATTCCCATCATACTCCAAACATGACCACACTGCTTATCCTCCCCCCCCACACACAAAAAAATTATTGTTCATATCTCAAGGCATCCCAAATCACCTAGTCCTGAGTCTTCCACGTGGTGGTTAGGTTTAAAGTGCAGCTCTCCCTGAGGAACTCTGACCAGGTTTGTCCTCCTGGCTCTCTACCTCTTGGTCTCACTTTCCCAGGGCTGCTTGAGAAAGGATCTCACCAGGGCTCTGACCCACAGATGCTGACCCTGGGACACAGCCTCTCAACCAAAATCCTCATGGTGTGTGGCCTTGAGCAAGTAGGTTAACCAATATGAATCTAAGAGTCTTCCTTTTAAAAAGTATTTTTATTTATTTGAAATCAGAAGAGAGAGAGAGGAGGGAGGGAGAGAGAGAGAATAGTATGCCAGGGTCTCCAGCAGCTGCAAACAAACTCCAGATGCATATGCCACTTTGTGCATCTGCCTTTATGTGGCTACTGGGGAATCAAACCTAGGTCTTTAAGCTTTGCAAGCAAGCACCTTAACCACTGAGCCATCTCTCCAGCTACCCCCCACTCCGTGTCTTTGTTTGTAAATAGTGCATCACACCATTCCAAATGCTTGTTTAGGTCTTTGATGCTATCATGAATGTGAAGCATTAAACACAGTGTCTGGTGCAAAGCAGAGCATACGTAGATTTGAGTCAGTGTCAGGGATGTGGTTAATTCTCGACACTACTCATTTTTAGAGCATCCAAAGGAAAATCATGCATCAGCCCGAGAAAATGAGAACCATCATTGAATACCAGGGTGCTAACTAGTACACTCACAAACCTAGAGATGATCTGTCATTGATCCTTGATGACCCATTAAAATATCACTATCATTGTCCTTATTTTCCTAACAAAGGAACCAAAAAGATGATGCCCACTGTCACAGACTTCAGAGGGGCAGAGGAAGAGAAAGATTAGCCCCTGTCAACTTGGTCCCAAAGTCTTCTGTATTCCATGCCTCCGCTCCTGCAGCGGGGACACTGCACACCTGCAAGGTGTGAGGAGGAAGAGCCACCACTGAGAAATCTCACCCGGCTCTGCAGTCCTTTGGGTGAACTGCCACAGGAACAGAATCAAACTGGAATGTGTGACCCTATAGGTGAGCTCTTTTGCCATCAACACGCTCTTCACTGATTTTCTTTATCACCAGTGTACTTCTCTTTTCCCACCATGAAAGAACATTCCTTCTACCCCGACACAGCTCAGTGCATTTCTAAAGAGGTTTTCAGAGGGAGGGCCATACGGGTGACATGCTGGTCAGAGAGATGCCACTGAGATGGCCCTTAACAGTGTGATGATGGACTGAATGGGAGCAGATCCCATCTGCCTGTGCTCACTCTGCACTGACTCCCATAGGCCTCATGGGCTATGTCTAAATAACACTGCGTTGCTGACATTGTGCTTTCTGAAGTCTTCTTGCCCTGGCTGTAAAATTTGATACTCGAGTGATAGTTCATTTTAAAAATTAAGATGAATCCTTGGTGTAGAATGTATTGCTCAGTATGACACAGCATCTGCAGTAGTGGTCTCTGGAACCAGTGTTGCCTCTCTCGGTTTGAATACCAGTTCAACTACTTTTCACTGCTGGACTGGAACATAACGTAATATTTATTGATAAGGTAATTGGGAGATGGGGAAACCGAAGTAAACTGGGCAAGATTCCATGAATAGAGGAAGAGCTTACACCCAAGGAGAGCTGTCTTCCTGTGTGTCTTCTATAAAGGGAGTGTTGACTTTGCAATTGTGTTTGTACTCAGTGTCCTAAAAGAAAAAAGAAATCTCCTTTATCTCTGCCTGCTGTGTAATGCTGGCCTCTAGGCTTAAGACACAGACATTACTATCTTAATCAGAGCAGCTGTATTGCCTGTAAGCAATTCTCAACAAGTTCAGGTGTTGACATTCCCTTATAGAAGGAGGAGGTGGGGAGATTCATTCCACAGATGCTCCCCCAATGGCCTCCAAGCAGCATGTAATTATCTTCCAGCTGCATGTGGTCTCAGGAAGTGGTAGAATATAGAGATGGTGGAAGGTTGACTAAAGTGGGGGGGGGACTCCCCCCATCCAGCTGAGGCAGGACCTTGCTGTGATGTGGCTGTCTGGGGTATTTCAGTGTATTGTATCAGTTACTTTCTGGTTGCTGTGAGCAAACATCTGTCCACATCAGCTTAGAGAAAGGAAGTTTATTTTGGCCTCCAGTTCCAGAGGGTGGAGTCCATCATGGCAGGGTAGTCATGGCAGAGCAGAACACAACATCACATCATCATATCAGCAGGAAGGAAGGAGTGAGTCTATGAGAAAGAGAGAGAGAGAGAGAGAGAGAGAGAGAGAGAGAGAGAGAGAGAGAGAGAGAGAGAGAGAGAGAGAACAGCAAGTAGGGTCAGGCTATAAAGACTCAAGGCCCACCCCCAGAAACATACTTTCACCAGCAAGACTCACTTCCTGAAGGTTCCACAACTTTCCCAAATAGTACCACCTGCTGGGGATTAAGCATTCCAACACATGAACCAATAGGAGGCAGCGCAATCAAACCACCACACCCATGTTCCTGTCATTTCTTATCCATGCCCTGTGATGGAATCATTTCTTTGATCTCTGGAGTGAGTAGACAGTTGTTGACATGCATGTGACACTGTTCATGTCTCCCAGGAACACTGAATGTGACACAGCCTAAACTGAATAGAACTTTCAGCAACTTGCCAGTGTGAGTCCTCGGCACTTCTGTTTCACAGACTAAAATAGACTTGAGAACTATTAGTGTCCAGAGCAACTTCCATGTGCTGGGTACCCGCATTCTAGGGATTGGGAATTCACAGACTATTAACACAGAGCCCTTCTCTGCAAGCTGCTCGTGGTCTACTGAAGGAGAAAACCTGGAGGCAAATGGCGAAACGAGCTGTGTGCAGTATAACATTTCTGAAATTTTAACTGATTTATAAGTGTTTTGTAAGAACTAATATTTCCCTCCCTTTGCTGTCTCACCATTCTTGCACAGAGGTCAGTCCATGCCCACAGCCTCAGGGGAGGAATGTGACTCATCAGGAGGCAGAAAGGATGGAGTTTTCACAGCTTTATTGTGTGAAAGTCCAAGCCAGAGGTCTAGCTGTCAATTCCTAAGAGCAGAAGGAGAGAGAGATGAGGCCTATACCAAGTCATGGGCAATGTAACCAGAGATAGGTTCCTGACTCATAGAAACATTGATTCCCTTATTCACTTGTTCATTTGTTTTTTTAAAAGATTTTTAAATTTTTTTATTTTTCATTTTTTCTTTATTAAGCAGAGAGAGAGAGAGAGAGAGAGAGAGAGAGAGAGAGAGAGAGAGAAAACACCAGGACCACCACCTTGTAGGTCTGGTTTATGTGGGTACTTGAGACTTGAGGCCTTAGGCACTGGAGGCAAGTGCCTTAACCACTAAGCCATCTCTCCAGCCCCCCACTTGTTCATTTCTTAAACGCATTTTATTTTTTAAAATTTCTTGTGTGTGCTTATGGTATTTGCAATGCATGCATGTTGCACAGTTGTGTTGTGGGCACATGTGTGCACACATGTATGAGGAGACCAGAGGTTGGTTGACATCTTACCTGATCACGCTTCACCTTTTTTACTGAGACACAGTCTTGTACTTAAATCCAGAGTTCACTGGTTTTGCTGGTCTCACAAGCTGACTTGCCCTGAGGGACCCTTGTCTCCATTTCTAAAACACTAGGATTTCAGGCAAGCTACCATGCCCACCTGGCATTTGTGTAGGTTGTGGGGGTCTCAACTTGGGCTCGTATTCTTGCACAATGCTTTACTGACTGATCTCCTCAGCCAAGAACTCATTTTTATTAAGTAACTGCTATATGCTAGGTATTATTTTTTGGTATTAGAAAGCACAGCAGTGGACATGATGAATGTCCTTTACCTGAAGGTACAATCAATCAAGAGAATAAACAAATAGTAGACTGAACCGGAAAGATAGCTCAGCAAAGGCACTTGCTTGCAAAGCCTACCGTTTCAGGTTTGAATCCTCAGTATCACCACACAATGGAGAATTAGAGCCTTGAGGGAGAATACCTAAATCCAGGCATCTTCTCTTGTGTTTGACTCCAGAGAGCCCATTCAGTCACTTTGGAGAAACTCTCACAATCTGTACTCATTGATGCTCTGGCTGAAAAACCACAGATGCCCGAAAAGGAGAGTGAGTGTTCAGAAAACAATGCACTTCTATTTTTAAAGTGATGTCTTCATCTAATTTTTATATTTACTGAAAATACAAAGATTCATGTCCACCACATTCAGATAATATAGCAGTTTAGGTTAATAAGGTAACTTCATTACAATCAGTAACCCAACGGTTTATATTATTAGTAACTAGAGGCAATATTTTATTTTTTCTCATTTTTCTCATACATACTTTTTTTATTTCAAGATCCCATCTAGGGTGAGTATCATTTTCTGTGTCCTTACACGTGTCTTGGAGGGGGTGACAGCTGCTTAGATTTATTTGTTTTCAATGATCTTGAGAGTTTTGAGGAGTGTTATCAGGGGTTTTGCAGAATGTCCCTCAGTTGGAATTTGTCTTATGTTTGTCTCATGAGTAGACTTGGTTTATGTGCTTTTTGGAGGAAAATCATTGGGGCTGGAGAGATGGCTAAGTGGTTAAGGCACTTGCCTGAAAAGCTTAATGATCAGAGTTCTATTCCCCAGTAACCACATAAAGCCAGATGCACAAAGTAGCTCATGCATCTGGAGTCCATGTACAGTGGCTGGAGGCTCTAGTGTGCCCATTATCTCTGTCTCTTCTATCTTTTTCTGCTTGCAAATAAATTAATAAAAATATTAAAAATTTTAAAACTAAAAATGTCATTCTGTCATGTCATATCAGAGGTTCTTCTGATCAATATGATTTTTAACCATTGACATTGAGCTTGCTCACCTGAAAGGTAGTGCTTATCAGATTCCTACACTACTTCCCTTTTCTATGCTATATTCTTTGGAAGTCATCATGTACTCTTCCTCCTTGAGAATGGAGTAGCTATCTAGTTTACTTGGAATTTCTTTGGATTGACTTGTCTACTCTCCATCACACATACCTACCATACTAAGTGGCTCACTTATTTTGGGCCACCAATAATGTCCACTTATATCTGACATGAAAGTAGACAGATGAGTGATTGTACAAACGAAGGTTTTATCACAGTTGAGAACAGAATTTCTAACAGCAAGCATATGTTTGCACAAAAAGTAGCACAAAATTGTTCATAGTAGGATTATTATAATAGCCCCAAACTGGAAACAGCTCAAATGTATATCAACTGACAAATAGATACACACATGGTGGGATGACTCTTCAGCGAAATATTATTCAGTCATAGAAAGGAATGAATTCCAATGCATATATATACTATAACACAGATGAACCTAGACAACACACCAGTCAAAATAGGCCAGATACTAAATGAATCTATTCATAAGAATGGGTCATAAGAAAAAAATCTATAGAGACAGAAAACAGATTAACTTGGGGGGATGAAAAGTAGATGGATATTTAAGACTGGGTGTAATGGGGTGAGCTGGAGGTTAGAATTTAGATAACGCCCAGCAAAAATTCTAATGCACCCCAAAATTTAAGGAGTACCTGAATTCTTGTCTACAAAGTTAAAGAATTAAAATCATAGACAACAAGATATTAAAGTATAGTGGGAGACTTTATTATGGGGAGTTACAGAGTTCTCCAGCCACCAATGTGGGGAGAAAAAAAATGTGGAGAGTTTAACAGAATTTATGCTGTTTAACTAAACTAGCAGCAGAAAAGATAATAGAGAGCTCCCATCATGAGAAGGAAAGGTTCATGTGGGAAAAATCTAGAACCTTCCTTCACCCCAGCCATTAGGCTGGGGTGGGGGAAGGCCTTACCTTTTCTAAGGCCTGGAGATTCAGAGGTCCTTCTGCTGGCCTGCCATGTGAGGAAGAAGGAACCTTTGTCCTAGGGAAGTTAATTTTAAGTTCCCTCTGGTGAGTCAGAGAGACAGCTGATTGGTCTATTCCTGACCAATCAGTTTTAGCACCTAGGTTTTAGTTCTAGCTAGACGCCTCCCACTCAAGGGGAGGGTGTCTCTGGAGAGTGCCTGAACGGTCACATGGAAACTAGAGGCCATTTGGTGGGGTTGGGAACTAGGGCAATGATACCTAGAAGTGTCAGTATTTTTCTTTACAAATGAAAAAGATGTTTTAGAACCAGTCTTGATGATTGTTGTACATACTTGTAAATTTACTAAAAATCATTACATGTTCACTTAGGGAGTTGTGTATTACATGAACCATCTATCAATAAACTTGTTTTTAAAACATCATGCCAATTTTTTGTTTTAATATTTTATTTATTCATTTTCAAGCACAGAGAGAGAGAGAGAGAGAGAGAGAGAGAGAGAGAGAGAGAGAATGCACCAGGGTCACCACCTTGTGGGTCTGGCTTATGTGGGTCCTGGGGAATTGAACCCGGGGCCTTAGGCACTGGAGGCAAGTGCCTTAACCGCTGAGCCATCTCTCCAGCCCATCATGCCAATTTTATCTTTTTAACTAACATCTAGTTGGTTTGAATTTTTATTTTGGTTTTTCGGTTTTTGGAGGTAGGGTCTCACTCTAGTCCAGGCTGACCTTGAATTCACTATATAGTCTCAGGCTGGCCTCAAATTCATGGCAATCCTCTAACCTCTGCCTCCCAAGGGCTGGGATTAAATTAAACCACTCTGGGCTTGAATTTTTTCCCTGATGTGGGAATGAACAGAAACATACATCATCTCAACCCATCGGCTAACTATATACCAAGACACTCGTACTTGGGTCTAGAAAATTCTACAATGGTTTTGAGGAGTCCCTGTTCTCATGATTTGCCTAGCCGACAATATAAATTCACCTCCTTTGAATTGATAAAAAGAGGAGCGAGGGGCAAGAGATGTTCTGAATGCAATGCCATCTAGAGACCCGATGCATTTCCAGTGAGCTACCAACAGGAAGAGAAGCGTCTATACCCACGTATTCACCACACCAACCACACAGCATTCATCCTTGCATTCAGCTGAGCCCTCTGTCTTCCTTCATTAGCTTGATCACCTCCTTCACTCTGAATCCAAGACCTCACACTGTCAGCCTCAGGCCCCAAGAAATGGGCTGTTTAAGAGCCAGATAGACATAAGGGGGGAGGGGCGGTACAGCTCAAAGCATGTGAACTTGAACTTTTTGGCAGATTCTGACCAGCAAATACATAACACTCTTACTGAGCAGAAATTAGTTCATCGTTTGTCTGTGGTGTTGGCCCAGGGCGATCGTTTATTTCCAAGTCCCATCTGTAGCTCTGCCATCCCTACGCTTGGCTCCCTACCCGAGACACGTTTTCACAGCCACTCAAGGAATCGCCTCCAGCATTCCTCACCACCTGGCAGCTCTTTGCTCAAGGCTGACTTCACTTCCACACAACAAAAAAATGATCAGTGGGGGAAGGGAGAAGGCTCTCCCACTGAGCCCTGCAAGTGGGGGACATGACAGAGGTGTGTGCCAGAGGCAATATTTCCCCTCTCTCGTGAAATCATACACCAGGGTGATGCCTGATGATTGTGAGCAGGGAAGGAGGGGAGCCCGATCCTGGGTCAACAGGAGGGACTCATGTTTTGGGACACTTGATGGAAAGGCGAAGGAAATCTTCCAGGCCAAATAGAGGTTTATTATTTTCTGCTGAGACCGCATCTGTTGCAGGCTGGGACTCCTTTCCCAATGGGATCTTTTAGCCAGGATTGGGGCAGTGAGGAAACAGGGAGGCAGAGGTATGTTTAAGACTTGGTGAGCAAACAGTGGCAGACTGGCCTTTTACAGTATTCTAGACCAGAATTCTCAACTTGAGTCTGTATTCCTGGCTGGGGTCTGTGGGCTTTGCCTCTGCTCTCCCCACTCTGCAGTCCATTCTTCCCAGCCCTTGGCACCATGCAGACTGTCCAGGGGGCCCCAGATTCCCAATGCTCGTTGCTGTGACCCCATCCTCAATCAAAATGAACAGAGATGTTAACTTTTCGTCACTCCATCTGTATCTCTTCGATGATTTCCTGAATCTCAAAATGAATTGTGTCTTCGTTTGGACCATTGTAATAAATCATTACAGACTTCTTGGCTTAAACAAGCATTGATTTCTCAGTTCTGGAAGCTAGTTGAGATCAAGGTGCCAGCACGGATGGGCCCTAAGGGAGGGCCCTGCAGTCCTTACATGGCCTTTTCCTGGTGTGTGGATACAAAGAACAGGGGTGCAGGTGGGGGGGGGAGACAGACGACAATCAGAGAGCTCACATCTCTTTCATTTCTACATATGTATGTGTGTGTGGTATTGTAGCGGGTGAGCTGGGGGTTAGTATTTAGCAGACAAAACAAACAAAACCCCCCACAAGGTCACCTAGCCTTCAGTCACCTTTTTGGTAATCTAGAAGGTTAACTTGCCACTTTCTTTTCTTCTCTGTTTATAGAAAACTTATTCAAATTCCATACCAGATATCCAAAGTTCTCATAACCATCCCTTCTTTCATTTCTAGCCCAACTCCCTAATGGCAAGGGCCCTAACTAAGCCAGTTGCTCAGCACATCCTGGCATGCTTACTTCTTTCCCTCCACCATACCTCAGCCATTCCTCCATCAAAAGTGCCTTTCTCTCAAATCCCATCTGCTGAAACCTTACCTGTGCCTCAAAATCTATTCAAATACAAGCTTAACCATGAAGCTCTCCTGAACTACACTCTCCAACTTTCTTTGTTCATTTGCATCTGGGTAAGGACAAACCTGTTGCTAGTGTTTGTATACCTGCTGGTATAAAAACCAGCAGAGTGTGAGGCTTGGAAACATGGAGGTGCCAGAGGTGTGAGGAGAGCTCCCACTACACAGAGAGAGGATTCCAGACATCCTGACTGTGATGGTTAGGTTTTGTTGTCAACTTGGATCTTTTTAATTATCTTGGGTGGGTCTCTGAGGAGGTTTACAGGAAGGCAGCCTCTCAGCAAGGAGAAGGATGTAAAGAAGCTCAAAGAAGCTGGAGGTAAACATCCCTTCCTGTGTGGGTAGTGCAGGCAGGAAATTCCAGAGACTCAGGAAGCCATTAAGTCTGGGGAAGGGTTGTAAGACCCCACCCTAAGGCTATATAAAGGGGGAAAAATTCTCTCCTTGGCCCTCCTGCCTGTTCCCTGTTCTCTATGTGTGGTGTTGGTGATGGGTTTTTTCTCTGCTCGGACCTGTGAAAGAGAGCCAGCCTCTTTCGCTGTTACGGAAATTCCCCTCAATCTGTAGTTTCAATAAATATGTTCCTCCCCCAAATTGTGCCTGGTTTGAAGATTCATCCCAGCAGCATGTGGCTGACTGTGACACTGACCTTGTGCAATGTGGTTATTTATTTCCTTTCCATTACTCCCCAGCTTTGATAAATCCTCATTACCTATAGCATCCAATGTACCTTATAAGATGGGGGGGAAGCCAATCACAAATTGAATGGAAGAGAGTAGAGAGGAATCATTTCCCTTGTTCCTAGATTAACGATGGATACCATGGTGTTAAGGCTAGAGTTTGGATCTAGAATACAACCTCCAAGATCCCTGGTGTTAAAGGCTTGCTCCCCATCTTGGTGCTTCTGGAAGACAGTGAAACCTTCAGAGGTGGGATCTAGGTGGGAGGACTTGCCATGATGGGGGAAGTGCATTATAAGGGGCTAATGGGACCTCCACTCCCTTCTCTTTCTCTTTTACTTCCAGCCATGAGCTAAGCCTCTTGGTTCAACCACATGCTCTTGCCACAGGCTTGAAAACAGAAGTGCAATTGATCTTGACTGGAACCCTCCAAAACAGTGAGCCCATTCTAAACCCTTTCAATTGACAACTTTGTAACAGTTGTTTGTTACATGAAGGAAAGTGAATAACACAGTGGGGAGGTGATCAACAGGGTGTGTGAGGAGTCGAAGAAATCACTCAGGGTCCACAATGATAATTTGATACTAAAAAGAATGTGATATTACATTATTTGTAATTCATCTCTTCTCAGTTAACAAGTGTGCTGAGCTGCTTACATCCGGTATCCTCGGCATGGCTTATCCAAGCTATTACAAACACACATAGAAGTTAGCCCAAGACACAGAGATGCCAGTTGACACCGCAGAAGCACCCAGACGATCTTAGCACTGTTCTTTGAGGAATATGCTACTTGAAAGAAAACTGTCTTCGAAGTCAAATAAGGTTAAAGATAATGACTTGTAGAATATTTGTTAAAGAACAAGTCAAATTAATCCTTCAAGTATGTATGCCAAAGGATTGGTTGTTCAGAATGAAATCCTAATTAGTCCACGGTGGGGGTACTAGTAGCTCTTCAGGACTCTTAACCTTGGGAGGATAACTGCCTCAGAGTCTAGCAATACTGAGTAAAATTAGATCCAGTACCCACTATGAGCCCTGATCATACATTGAGAGACCACACAAGATATTAAAATACTACCCTAATATTAAAAAATGAATGGCCTAGTGGAGAAGGGCCCTTAAGCAGTTAACTGGAACACAATTTGGTGATTCAATGATTGACTTACACATAAAGAATGATATTGGAGTGCAAAGTTCAGTTCCTGTCATGGTTTGATCCAGGTGTCCCCTATAAACAAATGAATGTGTTCTGATTGATCGATCCCCAGCTGATGGCAGTTTGGGTATTAGAACCTCACTGGAGCTGTGTTGTTGGGGGTGGGCTTATGGGGGTTATAAGCCAGCTTCCCCTTGCCAGTGTTTGTACACCTGCCTGCCACTGTTTGCAGTGCTATGGTGGAGGTGATGTCCACCCCTCTGCTCATGCCATCATTTTCCCTGCCAGGATGTAGTCTCCTCTCGGGTCTGTATGCCTAATAAACCCATTTCTCCACAAGCCGCTTTTGTTTGGGTTCTCTCTGCACAGCAACAGAGAAACCTGACTGCAAAGGTTCCTAAATACACCTTCGTAACAAATCTAGAAAGCTTCTTACTTACTTATGTTTTAGGTTGAATTAATTCCTTTTTAAATTCTTTGAATAGATCTCTAATTGCTTGCAATTCTTTTGTTATCCTACAAACGAGTTATTCACCTGCTTTCTGTAGCTAAATTTTCTTATAATTAAGTATAGCTCCAAGGGGCAAACAGAGGTGCTGAGAGACCTGTGAATGTGCAGAATGATGAAGTAAAGACTTTGATCTCATTTTAAAGCCCTGAGCAAACTGGCACTATTACCCAAGCAGTCATTCCAGAATTCTGGAAGTAACCAAGACAAACTAGAGAGAATTTATTTATGAGAAACAACCTCAGGATTTGGTGGTTCCTAGCACTGTGGAGGCTGAGGCAGGGTGATTACCAGTTCAATGCCATTTTATACTACCCTGTATCAAAGAAAAAAAAAAAGAAAAGAGTGGGAGGGAGGCGGTAAGGCAAGAAGAGAGGGAAGGGAAGAGGGAAGCTTAGTGGAGAGAGAAAACAGCAGAGGGGAGAAAAGGAGAAATGTACCTGAGATGGTAGTGTGCTTGGCTAGCATGCACAAAGCCCTGGATTTGATCCCCAGCACCACATAAAACAGAATTCCAGACATCTGTAATCCCAGAATCAGGAGAATCAGAAGTTCCAGGCCATCCTTTGCTACATAGTGAGTTTGAGGCCAGTCTGAGCTACATGAGACCTTGTCTCATAAGAGGAGAGATCTTAGTAAGAATGGTGGGTCTGTGACATTTTAACTTAGGGTTGTCCCCATCCTCTCCCACTAGGCCTACTGGACTGTAGGCACAGAGACTGAGCGCCACATTGCCAAGGGAGGCTCAGATCAAATGGAAAAGTCCTATACCTGAGGCATTGTTAAGTAACTGGAAATTAATGCAAACAATGGGGAGGCGGAGTGGTCAGTCAGCCAGCAGTGCTGGTAGAGCCAGGCAAGAGATCTCTGGAAAGAAAGACAGCCAGGAGCTTTCACAAACCTCCAGTATGTTTCTGGGGGTCTGGACAACTGCACTGTGATAGGGCTCATTCACACTCGGAAAATATCCAGGAGGACCCTGGGCTGATTGAAAATGAAAGTCAGTGTAAAATTTAAACAGTATCTGGACAAATTTTGCATGTCTTAGATGCAGAATCTAGAGTTAAAAAACTAAGACATGAAAGGGAGACCATAAGGGAAGCCAGACACTGGGGGCTGGAGAAATGGCTCAGCAGTTAAGAGTGCTTCCTGTTCAAGATTAATTCCCCGCACCCATGTAAACAGCTGAGTGTAGCCACATATACCTGTAACCCCAGCCACGGAGGGAGCAGAGACCAGAGAATCACGAGGGCTTCCTAAACAACCAGGCTCCAGACTCAATAAGAGACTCTGTAACAAGGGGACAAGCAGATAAGCAATGGAGAGGGACACTTAATGTTCCCCTCTGGCCACACATGTGTGCATGGGGCATGCACTTCTGCACACACATGTGCATATAGCAGACACACTACACAGAGTATACACACGTGCACATTCAAAAAATAAATGAAAAAGTAGACAATAGAGATCTCATGGTGGTCAGGGTTTGTCAAGCTTTCAGTAACTAGATAAGTTTGGAGTACCAACAGTAAATCGTGGTTGAAAACCATCTTTTCTGCCCACATGTTTTCTTCTACATCATCTTTTCCTTGCTCATTTTTTTCCTGTCAGACATCAATCCATGGCATCTAGAATGCTAGACATGTCAGGAAAGAAGAAACACACCCAAAATAGGTAGCTGAAAAAAATCAGAGGAAACATATTCATAATATTAGTTCTTTCTGTTTGATCACCTACCATTTTTTATTCTTTGCTCTTTCTGTCAGAAGGACCTATGTGGAATCCTAACCTCCAGCTCTTGTAGAATCCTAACCTCCAGCTTGGGGGTCTATTAGTTTAGGCCATTGTCTTCTAAACATTGGAACCAATTAACAAAAAGGAGAAGATAGAGCCTCTGGCACAAATGCCAAAAAGAGATTAATACCATCAAAGGTGAGCTAAAATTTAACCATTCAACTGGATGTTGGCATTAAATTATTATTGATGGTTAAATCACCATTCCCTTTAAACTCCTGTGTTGCATGTAACTTCTTTTACCTTATGTTTCCTTTACCCTTTACATCTCAGCCCACTGGAGATGCTTTTCTGGTTGCCATGGAAACCACTCATCAGAAACAAGTGCTAGAGACCAGGGCAACAGGGTGCAAATGGATGAGCCGTGGCAGCTGCGAGCTCTGGTTACCAACCAGAAGAGCTGCTGGGGAAAGCTGTACCCCAGGGAATGTACACCTATGCCCCAAAATCTCACT
This sequence comes from Zapus hudsonius, assembly GCA_004024765.1. NCBI lineage: Eukaryota > Metazoa > Chordata > Mammalia > Rodentia > Dipodidae > Zapus > Zapus hudsonius. The sequence goes on along the minus strand of PVHP010011586.1, from coordinate 26,795 downwards.
GATCTAAGTGACATCTTGGCATCCTCCTTGCCACTGATGTAGAGAATTAACAAGGAAAACTTACTATGGATAGGGAGGCAGAAGACCAGCTGAGGGGAAATGGGACTGACTTCCCTTTTGAATGTAAACTTCTTGGGAATGACTCTTGCCTCCCCCTCCTCTCATAGCAAAGTTCTGCTGAACACACTGGGCTTGTTCAGATGACCTCTGCCACAGGAAACATCCATATGCAAAAATGGTCTGTGCTCACACCATCTGGAGACAGGAGCCTGAGTATAGTCACTTGTCTTTTTTTGTCCTTTTGTGAATTCATTTTGCAAACTTCTGTGTCCTGTTTCAGGCTGGTCATGCACCACAAATTTGAGTTTTATAGAAAGCTAAAACCATTAAAATGGCAGTTCTCTCTTCACACTATTATAAAGGAAAACTAACACAGGTGTGTGCAAGAGGAGAAACAGTTTGCACGCATGGCAGGTCCAATCACCACAACGGTCAAGAAAATGGATTTTTGTTGGGTTTTTTTTTTGGGGGGGAGTTCTGAGTACCACTACATAGCCCAGGCTGGCATCATCCAAGGTGATCCGTCTGCCTCAGCCATCTGATTGCTAGTTTTACAGGTGAGTGCCACTGTGCCAAGCTGGGTTTGACTCATAACATTCTTAAATCCCTTTCTTCTGCATATAACAACCAATGTGAACACCCCTGGTTAGCAAGCACAAGTCTGGACAGCCAGGGGAGTATTTCTATACCAGGTGAAACTTACACTTCATTCAGAGAAAAGAAAATCCTCTACAGTAAACTAAAACACTGGATTCACAGTCCCAGCAAAAAGTGATGGGCCACACAGTGAGCTTGAAGATGCTTTCTAAGCCTGAGTTTAGGATACCAGCCTAAACCAGAAGGGGAAGCTCACTCTGAATCCCTCCCTCATCTCTGTATTTTTCAGTAACACAGGTTAATGAAGGACACTAAGTTCTTTATTTTCCTGGCAAGCCTTAGAACTGGCACTCGTTATTTGCCTCTGGCAATAGAAAGGTAGGATTTTTTGTGAATATTTTAAATTTAAGAAATTAGATGTAGAGCCAGGCATGGTGGTACACCTTTGATCCCAGCATTTGGGAGGTAGAGGTAGAAGGATCACTCTGAGTTCAGGCCACCCAGAAACTACAGTGAATTCCATGTCAGTCTGGGCTAGAGCAAGACCTTACCTGGAACAACCCCCCCCCCCCAAAAAAAAAGCAGAATCTGAAAGACTTTATAAGAAACAAATAGACAAATAAAAAGCTGGGCATGTTGACTGACACCTTTAATCCCAGCACTCAGGAGGCAGAGGTAGGGGGATTGCCATGAGTTCTAGGCCACCCTGAGACTACATAGTGAATTTCTGGTCAACCTGGGCTAGAATAAGACCCTACCTCAAAATCAAAACAAAAAAAAAATATTAGATGTAGAGTTAGAACCTCTTTTTTGTGCCATCTAAGTAAAGAAATGATCCTATTCATAGATCTTTCATGCGCATTGATGGGTATATATATTGGGATGCACCGTGTGACTAAGACTCATTCTTGAGCCCATCTGGTAAAGCGTTTGGGAGGTAGAGCCTTGCTGGAGGAGGTGTGTTATTGGTGTTGGGTCTTGAGATCTTTTATAATCCAGTCCCCCTAGGCCAGAGCTAGAGAGCTCACTCTCTCTCCTCCCTTCCTGGTGATATGTGATGACATGAGCCATCTTCCTGCTCTGGCCATGCTTCCCCCCTTCCTCCCCGACCCATGACACTTCCCCTCTAAACTGAAAATGAGAAATGAACCCTTTCCTTCCATAAGCTGTTTCTGGTCAGGTGTTTTGTCCCAGCAACAAGAAGCTAACTGCTACCCACAGATTTAGATACAAACCTCTGACATCCATTTTGTGGGCAGATAGCTTTAGGGAAGTTGCTTAATCTCTCTGAGCCTCAGTTTAATGATCTATAAACTGGAGATCAGAATAGTACCCATTTGTTGCATGTGATTCCCTCTGGATTGAAACTTTCCCTGTGGAGGGAAGAAGGGAGGCTCATAAAACTCACAAGAAAGTTGCAAGAGCTTATGAAAAAGTTATGTAACTCACAAGGCCCCTCCTTGAGGTTGTCAATTAATGAGGGAGAGGAGACTCTTTCTGAGGGGATGCCTGAAACTGTACAGGGAACTCCAGCAATGCAGTCTGCATGAGTCATCACCCATGCTGGGGAGGGCTTTGCAGTGAACCGACTATCCAAGTTCCCCAGGCTCTTGTAAGTAACCCCAGTAAATTCATTGCTTCACCAAGCTAGGCTTCTTTGGTCTGTTGTTGGTGCCCAATCTGGGATGGATAGACATTTGTTCCCCAGGAAAACTCACGTAACCCCATTGCATGGGATGTCTGTTACGGAAAATGAAAGAGGTGGCAATTTGTAAAATGCCTACAGTGTGGGGGAACTTTTTCAGTATAGTTCTTTCTAGTTCTGATTCTCAACTCTTCCTGACTTCAGTAGTTTGCATTCGCAGCTAGCCATGGTAAAAGTAATTCCACCAGGGAGTTGGCAGCAGTGAACACTGGAGCTTCTGCTTTCGTCTCACAGTGGCTGTTTATTAGCACGCCCCTGTGACCATCTCACAGCAAGCACTCCTTGGCTGCTATTTATCATATAATAATTGATGATGGCCTGTTACATTTGTAAAACACTAAACTTCCAAGCTCATCCATTTAAAGTTGACCCAGGCAAGGAAAACAATAGTGAGAAGATTCAATTAACTTTCCCACATTGTGGGGCTGGAATAATAGACTTTTCAGTGATCACAAAGAAAATTGAAAGAACTTGTATGGTCGGTCAGTGTGACGGTTTATGTTGATTGTCAACTTGACAGGACCCAGAATGACCTAGACTAGGTTAGTTTCTGAGCATATGAGATTTTATTTTGATTAGGTTAATTGAGGTGGGAAGAGCCACATTAACTGTGGGCTGGGGTTTTAGACTATATATTTTTTTTAAAGGTAGCAGAATTCATCAATCTGCTGTGTGTCCTCACCATGGTCTGAATGTGACCAGCTGACTCAAACTCTTGCCACCATGCCATGCTGAAATAAACTGTCCTAAAAACCAATGGAGATTCTGTTTGTATTTTTCAGAAGGCAGCAAGAGAGCCAGGGACAACCCAATTCACCAACAAGACATGGGATGATGGCTGACAACCTGGCAGGAGACAAACCACCCCTAGCCTTCACACAGGGCCCAAATGAAACCTATGAGAAAGTGATGAGATAAACAGAAGACCAATCACTACAGCAAGTCAGATAACCCATGAAAGGTCAATGGAGACAGACACTGATGATACCCAACACAACCCAAAACAGAGACACGATCTCAATAATAACCCAGACTTAAAACTCACCCACCATGACTCAGGGAACTGAATAGAAGAGGGGGAGAAAAGAATGTAAGAGCCATGGTGGGGGAGAATATCCAGAGACATCACCCCCCTCAGCAACAATGCACAAAGGGGGAAGAAGAAAAAAAACTAGCTAACTCGGGTGCAGTTCATAACCCCCTAATCTATGGACAGATCCAGTATGTGCACCGAGGAGGGACCCTAGTGGGTAGGGAACAGAGAAGAGGGTAATAGGGACCCATTCATAAGATTTGCTTATACAATGTATATAATTATTCATAATAAAGATATTAATTTAAAAAACTCTGCCAATTTCTAAGTTGCTTCTGGTTGGGTGTTTTGCCTCAGCAATAACTGATGTGGTCAGTGCAAACCTTTCAAAAGCAGACAGCAAGCCTTGTTTGCCCATTAAAAGGTGGCTTGGAAAATTAGGGAAGAGGTGTGGCAGAAGTCTGACACCTGTCCCCATACAGGAAAGTTTCTGTTTCCACCTTAAGGTGATGTTAAACATGCCAGCTTCCTTAGCACACTGATGGTTGACTGTGCAGCTTTTGTGCTTAGAGCAGAGATGACAAGATTTCTTAGAACAGCTCATCTCAGGAAACAGGTCATACCCCAGACTGTGGGTCCATATGATCTTGTACAAAAAGAGCCAGCCAGTGTTTCTGAGCTTATGATGTCACCACATCTGCTTTCACACTTGTCTCATCCAGCTGGCCTCCTGCTACCCATCTGATGGAGTGAGAAAACAATTTATAAACCAGTTTTTCTCTCTCTCCCTCTCTCTCCTTTTTCTCCTACTTCTTTCTCTTTTTCTTAATTTCTCTGCAACCCAACAAAGGGATGACTGGAAAAAAGAAGATATTCCTATGTTGGCTAAATTAGCAGGATAATATCCCAGAGATGAGCAATCCAACTTCCAGAGACTTCAGGGATAGAACGAAGGTGGTACCACCTACAGACAAGATGCCTACTGTCATGGTTTGATCCAGGTGTCCCCCACAAACAAATGAATATGTTCTGAATGCTCGATCCCCAGCTGATGGCAGTTCGGGAATTAGAACCTCGCTGGAGCTGTGTTGTTGGGGGCGGTCTTTTGGGGTTATAAGCCAGCTCCCCCTTGCCAGTATTTGGCACACCTTCCTGCTGCTGTTTGCAGTGCTGTGGCGGAGGTGATGTCCACCCCTCTGCTCATGCCATCATTTTCCCTGCCAGGATGGAGTCTCCCCTCGAGTCCGTAAGCCTAATAAACCCATTCCTCCACAAACCACTTTTGTTTGGGTTCTTTCTGTGCAGCAACTAGAAAGCTGACTGCAACACCACTCTTGGGGACATTTCCAGAAGACTATCTATACTTTCACATCAATGTTCATTGCTGCTCTACTCACAATAGATGGGAAATAGAATAAATGTAGATGTCCACCCACAGATGACTGGTTAGTGAAAATGTGCTATGTATACACCATGGAATTTTATTCAGTTATAAAGAAAAATGAAGTTATGAAATTTTCAGGAATATGGATGGAACTGGACAAAATTCTACTGAGAGGTGACCCAAGCCCAGAAAGACAGAAATCACATGTTCTCTCTCATATGTGGATCATAGCTTTTAATGTTATATGTATACAAATAAACAGGGGAATCCAAGAGCTGGTATAGTCTATGAACCTAGGTAGCAGACCAAGAGAGGGGAAGAAAAGGTGAGGAGAAGGAGGGAGCTGCATGAACGAAGGCTGGGGCAGGGGAAGGGGATGGATGAAGAGAAATGAAAATATAAAAGAGAAATTCATCAGAAAAGTATAATTTGGATGTTGATTCAATATTTTCAGTATTAACAACAGAGAAAATAAATTATCTTCTATTCAATGCAAAAGAATCCAGTGGGGGGAAAAATACATGCTGAAGGTCACAGTAGGCAATAGAATGTGGCCTTTTTAGCATGGGTTTATGGCCACTACTCAGGAAAGTAAGTGCAATGCTGACTTTCATTCAGCCCCCACCATCTTTTGGAAATATCAGCCCTCTTTCCCTAAGGAACCTCTCTACAGCATAAAACTCCAAGGGCCACCCAGCCTGGCCTGCAAAAGCTAAGCAGATCCTCTTTGCTGGGGATCTGAATGCTGGCCAGGGACACAGGGAGCTGGGTGTTGCAACAGCTGAGTCAGGCTGAGGCTGTGTCCTATGGTTTCCAGGCACCAGAGACCCATTGCGATGGTCTTTGGGTTCCTACCTGAAGACCCCGGCAGAGGTTCTTGCTCAAGATCTCCCTGAGGCTATATGGCACAACTCTTACTTCAGTTTCTTTCCAATAAATCTTTTCTTCTCACTTAACATAGGATTTTGTTGCTTTCTGCCAAAATCCCTGATTGATTAAAAAATAAAAAACCTCAAACTGCCCACTTTCAGCTGCTGGTCATCTCCGTGTAGAAGGTTCTTTATATGCACCACAGAGAATCCTTCATCCATTTAGTAAAGTGAGCATCTTCCATAGTTGGATATAATTTTAGATGTGCTGTATTTTTATCACAAAGGAAATGTTTTCTTATAAATTTCAATCAATACAGCATCACACCATACAGAATACACATGCCTCTTGTAACCCTTTTCCCTTACAAAAGCAATCGCTGCTTTATGCAGCTCAGTCTACATCTATCCAGAACATTCTCAACATGAGATCCTACTATGAACTATAACAAAATTTTCTGCTTATTCTTAACCGTATAACGATGACATCTTTCAACATCATGTTTATACATTGACTTCATTTTTTTTGAATGGTTGCACATTATTTTACTTGATAGATTGTTTTAAATTTATCTACTTTCCTACAGATAGGCACTGAGGTGTTTCTAGGTCTTTGCTAACATAAGCAATTCTACAGTTTGAGATTTCATTTGGAGGTTCTAGCAGGGAACCAGAGCTACTCATAGACCCTTGACCGAACACGGGTCCTCCTCTATTGGAGGAAGGTCATCATCTTTGACTGAGCATGCAGCATTGGAAGAGATTCACATGGAGGAGTGAGGGAGGAAGGGACACCCAACTAGCCAGTCAGATCACAAATCAACCCTGGCCATCAATGGAATGACATGTCATAGCCAGATGGCCTTCACATCCAATTTGACAGTTTGAAGACCTGTCCAGGATCTGGAACTGCTTATGAGTGTCATGAAGAAGACAGCCAACCCTGAGGAAGAGGAAGTGGAGATGTCCTCCGGAACATTTCTCTGAAAGCTGAGACCAAAGCTGAGATCCAATGGAAAGGAATGGCAGGTGGGTGCCTGGATATCAGCAGGTTGGCTGCTGAGATTCTGCTGTTGATTTACATGGTTTCTGCCTGTTGGCCCCTCCTCTTCTTACTGAAGTGTAGTCAGCATTCAGATCTGCTGTCCAGGGCTTCTACATAACACATTGGGTTAATGATTCAGGTCACATCATGGATGTAGAAAGACAGAACATGAGGGGGTTCCTTTCTTCTTTTTAAAGCCTTCTTTTTTTGGGGGGGTTTCGAGGTAGGGGGTCTCGCTCTAGTCTAGTCTAGTCTAGTCTGAAGTGACCTGGAATTCAGTATGTAGTCTCAGGGTGGCCTTGAACTCATGGCGACCCTCCTACCTCTGCCTCCCAAGTGCTGGGATTAAAGGCGTGTTCCACCACGCCCAGTTTAAACCCTTCTTTTGAGAACTCCCCAGTGAAAGTGAACTGGCAGTTAACACAGATGCTCTCCACAGCGGACTGAAGAGCTGAGTCCAGTGTTGAGCCCCTCAATCCGACTTCAAGATATTCATGTTTATGCCCATGGGTTAGTGCTGCTCTCAGTCATGGTCAAGTGAAGTTTCTTTTTTTTATTATCCATAATTAGATATACTTAATAAGAGAATAATGTATTGATGTCTCCAATTCCCCTATTTCCCTCTTCCCTGTTCCCATCAGTTGGGTTTCCTACTCTGTGGGCAGTCTGGATCAGTCCATGGGGTAGGGGGTTGTGAGTACCCTAGGAGTCAACCCGGTTCCACCCCCCTTTGTATGTTGTCACTGAGGGGGGCCATGTCTCTGGATATTCTCCTCCACCATGGCTCTTACAATCTTTCCGCTCCTCTTCTGCTCTGTTCCCTGAGTCATAGTGGGTGAGTCTTAAGGCTGCTTTATTGTTGAGGTCTTAGGGGCCTCTGTACTTCTGCTTGAGTTTGTGTTGAAAATCGTTGGTGTCTGTCTCACTGAAGTGAAGTTTCTTTTAGCAGTGAGTTACAGTTAATGCAATGACTCATAACTGGTCAGAGTGCTGAGAATCAGTGATGATAGAGTTCTCATCTCTAAATGAGTCATCAATATCACCTCTCCAAGCCCAGGAAACACTGTGGAAGAGAGGGCAGAAAGAATGTGAGATGAGGAGGAGTCTGTGAAACATTGTCTTCCAGACATGACATGTTGCACTTAGGAACTCACAGCAGAGGAGGTCACCTGCACAAAAACCAGGCCTCCCAACATCCGGCCATGGATGAGGGAATGACCCATGAGGCCCCAGGAGCCTTAGCTGCTGAGCCAAGCCCCTCTCACATTCAGATTTTTGTCTTTAAAAAACTTGCCACAATTTTCATGTGCAATAGTTTGGTTTCTCTGTGATGCTGAGGGAGTGGAAAGATGGCCAACACTTGATCAGCAGCTCTTTGGAGAACTTTCCAAAAATCAGTGTTTGTTATCATTCCTCTAAATTTTCACTTGACAGAAGCCTTTTATCTGGGCATCTCAAAGCACATTCATAACATGATACTTGGCACTGACGCACAGAAGAGAGAGTTCAGAGCTTTACAGAGACTCTCGTTGATTCTCCCCATACACCGAGATCCTACTTGTCCTATCCCAAGTCCACAGTCTCCAGCCTGTGACCCCACTGTGGGTCCCCTCTGCCAACTTCTCACAAACAGGAACAAAGCTCCAGGTCCCAGTGACTTGGCCACTGTCCTATCCAAACAAAATGCTCTGTGGCCAATGAGACTTCTTCATCTGGTCTATCCACAGTCACCCTGGTTATGACCCTTCTGGTTATGCTGGGACCTTTGTCCCTGTTCTTTCTGAAGCAGCTGTGCCCATAGGCCCCTGCCAACTGCTCCCTTGAAGACCCAGGACCATCTATGCCCAGAAGGAAATTGAAAGAAAAGCAATGGTGCTGGAGACATAGCTCAGTGGCAGAGAACTTGCCTAGCACACACAAGGCCCTGGGTTTGATCCCAAGAACTGCAGGAAGACAAAAACAAAACAAACTTCTTCCAAGCATGGTGATGCATGCCTGTAATTGAGCCCTTGGGAGCTTAAGCAGGAGGGTTCAGAGTTTGAGGCCAGCCTGGGCTATGAGATCCTGTCACAGAGAGAGAGAGAGACAAAGAGAGAAAGAGAGAGAAAGAGAGAGAGAGAGAGCCACAAGAAGAGTAACTGTCCTGGGATCAGGATGAGGGTTTGCATTATCCTTTCTTGGACCTTGGACCTATGGCTCTCTGAATCTTTGGACTGCTATGGCGCCACTATCTATTGGGCCGATGTGACTTTGGAGACATAACTTGGCCTTGCTCAATTCCTTGTACTTGCTCATCAAGCTTACGCATTTGGTTTTTCTAGTGCTCAATTCTCAGCAACCTTGTCTATCACTCAGGTACCTATCTGCCTAACTTGGTTAAAGTTGCCTGCATGCCTAGACTCCCTGTTATGGCTGAGTCTGAACTGTCCTCCCAGGTTCATATTTTGAATGCTTGCTCCCCAGCTGCCTGTGCCGTCATGGAAGAAGGTGGAGTCTTTAGGAGGTAGGCCTCACTAGTGGAGGAAAATCATTACGAATGGGCCTTTGAACATTACCCAGGCCTCCATCTCTGTTTCTGGTTCCACCATGAGGTGACCAGCCTCCACCACATGCCCCACCACTATGAGCTGAGCTGTTACACCAAGTCTCCTGTTTTCCTGATCGAAAGCCCTGAAACCATGAGCTAAAATAAATCTTTTCTCCTTGTTTCTGTCAGATAACTTTGTCACAGCCATGAGAAAGTTACTAATACATCCTCTGTCCTTGCTCTACCTAAAATCACAGCCACAGAGACAGCTAAACCAGTATCAGCAAGAACAATAGTTATGGGTCCAGCCTGTCTCCTACTCTGGGTTTCACTCAGATTTCCACAGCAGGAGACTTTTCATTCCTACCTGGCTGTCTTGTCCCCATCTCTAAAACCCATCCTGATCTCAATCAATCAAGACTCAGAACCAATCACACACATGCTGGCCACTGATAAATTCTACTTTGTTTCTAAGAACCAGTTTCCACTCTGGGTCCTGTATCTCAGCCCACATCATTCTGGTAAGCCCTGACACTCCTCTCTAGACTTAGAACGGAGAAGTTGACAAGGGACTGAGGAGGTAGTTCAAGCATGAAGACCTGAATTCAATCACTAGAACCCAGATAAAAGATGTGCTTGTAACCTTAGGCTGGGGAATGTGAAGACAGGCAGATCACTAGGGCTTTCTGGTCAACCATTCTAGCCTACTTGGAAAGCTCCATGCCAGTGAAAGACCCTATCTCAAAAAAGGTGGATGGTGCAACCCAAGGTTGTCTTCTAGCCTTCACATGCATAAAAATACACATGCATAGGGCTGGAGAGATTGCTCAGTGGTTAAGGCACTTGCCTCTAATGCCTAAGGCCCTAGCATTCAATTCCCCAGTACCCACATAAGCCAGACCCACAAGGTGGTGGCCCTGGTGTTTTCTCTCCCTCCCTCTCTCTCTTTCTCTCTCTCTCTCTCACACACACACTGCTTGAAAATGAATAAACAAAATATTTTTTAAAATACACATGCATAGAAATACATGCATATACACACATGCACAAAGGATTGAAAGACAGGAAAAACTAGTGAGATAGAGGAAGAGAAAGACATCCCTTATCCTGAGATCTATTTTGTGTGTTCTGCTGGTGGCAAATCAAGAAATTTCAACACAATTAATAAACCAAGATTGCCTTCAGAGATAATACAATTCCTCTCAAACAAAGGTATTTAAGACAGCAAACTATGCTGACTTGGGCTAAAAAATGCTGTGGCCTTGAGTTTAACTGTCCTTTCATCCTTAAGTCTAAACACTGTAGCTTATAAAATCATGCTGCAAATAAGTAAACCAGCTCTTATGTTTCTTGCTTCATTTTTCAACTTTATTTTTGTGTGTACATATGTGTGTAGCATGGGTACATGTATGCATGCTTGTGTGTGTGTGTGTGTGCATATGGAAGCTAGAGGTCAGTGACAAGTGTCTTTCCTCAATGGTTCTCCTTATTTACTGAGACTGGATCTTTTGCTGAACCCAGAGCTCACCAATTTGGCTTGTCTGGCAAGCTAGCTTGCCTTAGGGATCTTCCTGCCTCTGCCTCATTAGTGCTGGGATTACAGGCATGTGCTACCTTGCTAGGTATTGATGTGGGTGCTGGGGATCCCAATTCAGGTCCTCACACTTGTATAGTAAGCACTTTACCAAATGAGCCATTTCCTCAACCTCCATCAACTTTGCTTAATTTTCAAACTGTGCTTAATCTTTAAACCTTGATGCAAATTACATGTTTTAATCTATGTACCTTTAAAAAGCCATAGAAAACATCTAAGTGTGACCCTTTTGAAAAGCCCACACCCGTGTTCAGTGTGTACTATCCTTTTCCTAAGCAACTCTCTCTCTCCCTTGATCCCCTGCTTATATCTATATTAAATTTCTTTTCATTAAATATCATGCTAACAACGTGATCTCAAACAACCCCAATGATTTAAGTGGAGCTGTCCCTGGAATGTATAAGGTATATCAGGCATCATTTCTGCAGTCAGTACTTACTCAGAACTCTGACCAGACCTGAAATTCTTTTCTGCTGGGCTTTGTAGACCAGGGTCTGGCTGTAGCTGAGTCCCTAATGAGGGGACTCCACAGGCTTCTGAAAGAAGTCTACACTGTACCTCCCTGATGCCATTGATAGAATGACGAGAATCCTTGATAACAGCTTGTGGGTTTTTTTTTTAAATGCTATACTTGTCTTAGAATTGGAGACAAGAAAGACTGCCTGGTGCAAACATGGGGGGAGAGGCAGGAAGCTGCCCAGTGGCACCACAAACTCTGCAGCCAGTGTACCCCTAGTATGGCACCTTCTAACCTCGTTCACAACTGCTGGTTCAAGCCTTCTGCCACCTCATCTGAGGATGCGATTCCTTCATAAGCACTTGCTGAGTGCACTCCATGTGACCTTTGATTAGAAGTGCCATGACCTCTGAAACTAACCTCCAGACAGGGAGTCATCCACCTTGGAGAATGCAGTCCCTAGCATTTGCCACCTTCTAAACCAACTCCATGTGGATGGTTTGGCACCTGTGTGCTTGACAAAGTGCCTCAAGTCTTATTTTGATTGTGGGCTCCCAAGTCACTGGGCCTGGTCCTAACATGTGGCTTATATTACACGGACACTGCACAGATCTGTCTGAGGGATTTGGACTTCTGTTTTAGGGTGGCTTTCCTGAGCAGGCAGAGGGAGTCAAGCATGGCCAACTGGTTGCTGACATGGCAGACAATACCTTGGTTACTGATGACTTGGTCATCTTAGAGTTCATGAACCAAGGCAAGGAAAACTGGGAATAGTTGCCATGGAAGCTCGGGTCAGACCCTTGGAGATAAGATAGCCTGAATACCATGACCAGAAATTTTACAAAGGAACATGTTCAATACAAGGTGAAAGTTCCCATAATAACTTAAATATCATGTCAATAATGTAATCCCAAACAACACCATGATAAGTTAAGTGGGTCTAGGTTGCGGTAACTCATGTGTGATTTTTAAAAAACTGATATTCGGCCTGAGTAGATGGTGTGCAAGCCCAAGGATCTCAGTTTGGAGTCCCAGGCCCCATATAAAATGCCAGGAGTCACGGCACATTCCTGTAATCCCAGTGCTGGAGAAGAGGAGACAGGAGGATCCCTGGGGGCTTGCTGGCTGGTTATTCTTGTCAAATTAGTGAGCTTCAGGTTCAATGAGAGACCTTGTGTCCAAAGTAAGAGGGTGTGCCAGTGAGGAAGGCACATAATGTTGACCTCTGGATTCCACACACATGCACACACAGCATAAACACACACAAATGCCTGGTGTCTGAACCCTTAATGTACACCAGGCATCCTGCCAGATGTTTTTACAAACATTCCTCCATCCAGTCTATATTTGTTGGGCACTGCTGTTATACACTCTTGCAGAAGAGATAACAAAATTCATAAGGTTAAGTAAATTGGCTAAGGCCATATAATTGGTAGTTTTCCCAAATCTGGATTTGAACTGGGGAAATCTGACTCCAGAGCTCACACTCTTGACTTTTACAGAGCTAAATGTAAAAGTCATGGTCTAAAAGCCATAGTACGCTAGCAGTTAGGAGAAATACTAAACTTTTAACAAACAATTTTTAAAGCAGCTCTAATAAGGCAAATTTAGGCCCACCAAATTGGAGGCAAATGATATGCCACAGAGTAACAAGTAGGTTTACTTGCCTAAAAGCTCCTGTTGATTGGGGGAGACTATCTGGATAGGAATTCCATAGTTTCTGAGAATGCCCATGCTGAATTGGAAAGAGCAAAGAGATCGATTCCAACGTCTGCCGTGAGCGCAGGAGTGGGAAGAGGTCACGTGTGCACTGTGCGTTGATGATTTGGAACAGAATCTTGCAAATGGTAGAGAGAGAGAGATCAAGAAGCATTCGTGGAAGGAGACAGGAAAGGTTGAGATGCACACCTGATCAACATCAGAGAAGACTAAAGACGGAGGCGTGTGGCACTGGAAAAGGAGTCACACTTGTGCAAGGTCCAGACAGGTTGCTAAGGGCAGCAGCAAATCTTAATTGCTCATTCCAGAACAGTCTCTTGGAAAGAAGCCAGGCAGGGACCCTGCAAACTGGTGGTATGCAATCTCAAAGGAGGAGACCAAGGCCAGTGGCCTTGTCTCTTGAGGACAGTCAGTGAGACCAGCTCCAGGGCTGAGGAATGCTGCTTTGTGGAGTTATGGATCCTGGGATGCAGATGTCTCTCTGTATAGGATCCAAATTGTTCTAGAATCCACAGGTGAGCTGAGCTAGCAATTGAGAATTAAGTGTCCCAGGTTATTCATAAACTTTGGAAAGGACAGGCAAGAAAGCGATGTGTCCTTATACCCATCCCGTTCACAGATTGGGAAAAAGTTGGTTTGGCCTCTGAAGGTGAAAGGCCTGTAGGGTTTTAATTGACCATTGGATTAAAGTGAAGCAGTAGCCAGAATGACTGTATCTAAAGTGATGTCATCTGCACAGGCCCGTTTTGAGAGCCCTGGGGTCCAGATGAAGGGAAATTATCTGTATTTGGCATTTATAGTCACATCTGAGAATTGTGTCCAGCTCTGTCCACTCTGAGTGACAGAGGCCGGGGAGGCATCTCGGAGGGCGATGAGAAGGTCAGCAGCCAAATGGAGCTGACTGTTCTGGTTTCTGGTTGAGAGAACCTTTGAAGACCAGGTTAGATTCTTGTAACCAGGTTAGATTCTTCTGGCCTTTACAGGAAGGGCTTGACTAGAAGCAGTGGGTGACAGTGACAGAGAGACTGGCTTTCACTCAATAAATGTTTCTTACAGCCAAGACAGCTTCCTCCAGGTTCCTGCCCATAGACGGCTCTTCTCCGGGATGTTAAGAGATATGCCATGAAGAATACTTGGGAATCCAGGGTAGCGTGGGCTACAGAGCAAGGTCCTGTCTTTAAAGGAAAATCCCTTCTATCCCTCTCTTCCCACTCCTGGGCCTAACAGCTATTGAGAAGGGAAAAGCAAACCTTCCTCACCACAGCCTCAAGCCCTCTGCAATGTGACCTCCTCCCCAGCCTGTGACCTCACCTCCCACTTACCTTGGTCACTCACTGTTCCAAGAGAGCTGCCCACTGCTGTCTTGGAACTCAGAGACCTTCTAGGCCCTTGTGGCTGTCATTCTCTCTGCCTGGAACTCTTCTCCCATCCCTAGTTTGGTTCATGCTCACGTATTTTAGGTCTCTGGTTAAATGTCCCTAATTACCCAGCTTATCCACCAACCCCACAACAGCTCCCCTCTGAGATTGCTTGACAATTTGGTTATAATCTGATTCCCTGTACTAGAGATGGGACCGAAGGCCCCACACATACTAGGCAAGCATCTACCATTGAGATACACTACCCCCCTGCTCCTCCCCACATCTCCCTTTTACTTTGTATTTTGAGAAAAGCTCTCATTGAGCAACCTTGAACTCATTCTGTATTCAGGCTGGCTTCAAACTCTTGATCTTACTACCTTGATTACAGATGCTCACCACCACACTCTGCTTGCTATAGGCCTTTTTTTTGGGGGGGGTAGCTTTGGGGGTGGGGAGTTTCCTGTGTATGTGTGTATGGTGTGCATGGGTGTGTATATGTGGAGTTATGTGTGTGCAGGCATGTGTACTCATGTGTATGTGGAGACAAAAGACAACCCCAGCATGTCATTCTCAGGTACACACTGTCTACCTCTGTCTGAGACAGTGTCTCTCATTGTCATGGAGTTCACCAAGTCAACCAGACTGGCTGCACAGCTAGCTCCAACAGTTCCCATCTCTCCAGCACTTTTTTTTTATATTTTTATTGTCCAAAATAAGATACATTGTATTAGTAAATATTATGTTGGTATTCCTGATTCCCTCCTCCCTGTCCTCAATCCACTGTGTATCCTCCTCAGTGGGCACACTGGATCATTCCATGGGGTAGGAGGTTATGGGTAGCACAACTGGTAGCCTGATTCCTCACCCACACACTTGTGTGTTGTTGATGAGGGGGGCAATGTCTCTGAATATTCTCTCCCACCATGACTCTTACACTCTTTCCTTCCCCTCTTCCGCTTAGTTCCCTGAGTCATAGTGGGTGAGATTTAAGACTGCTTTATTGTTGAGGTCTTAAGGGCTTCTGTACTTCTGCTTTAGGTCATGTTAGAAATTGTTAGTGTCTGTCACACTGGCTTCTCCTGGGTTGATTGATTAGCTGTGCTGATAGATCTCTTGCCATCCTCTCAAGGCTTTATTTGGGGCCTACACGATAGGCCTGGGGTGGTTCGTCTCTTGCCAGGTTGTCAGCCCTCTGCCTGTAGCTCTTTGGTGGAGTTAGAATGACCTCAGTCTCTCACTGCCTTTTGAAAAATACAAACAGGATCTCCATGGGAGAGTGACATCAATCAATATGTGTTAAATGTGACACATGTTTCTAATTTGGTGAGATTCTATTGGGATTAGCCTCTCTGTAGTTCTCTAGTAATGGGAGTTTCTCCTTGGGGGCCCAAGTTTTTGGTTCCCATAGGATTTTGACCTGAGTCCCAATTCCAGTTAAGGGCTCCTTCACACTGAGTGTCGGGCCTTAGTCTAACTGATTAACCTTGAACTAAGTTTTTAGAACATGGAGTAGCCGATAAGCTTTGTTCCTGCTTGCTGAGTTTCATTTTAGTGGCAATAACCCCGCCTCCTGAAAATGATGTAACAAACTACCCTGCTGATTGGCTGTAAAACAATGCATCCTAAGGAGGCATACTCTGCTCTGCTGTATTCTGCTGATTGGCTCCTGCCAAAAAGTTTAAATCCTATTGTTTGAGAGAAATAGATGGGACAATGCAGCCTCTGGTTATAAAAAGGGCTTTTGATGCCCAATAAAGTGAGATCTGCCTGAAATTTCTCCGAGTCGCGTGTGTTCTCTCCAACCATCATGTCACTTCACCTTTCCCCAATCGAGCCCCTTCTCCTGCTGGCCAGTGAGACTTGGGCTACGCCCAAGGGGCCAGGGGCCTGTGACCCCCACAACTGAGTAGATTTCTTGGCCAATTTGAGAGCTGTTGACTCCTCTCCCCAGGTTATGGCACCTCTATTGCCCAAGTGATCACTTCTTATCTCAATGATCTCTCCCAGGAGGCAGTGTGTTCAGCCTTCTCATGGCAACAGTCTACATTGTATATCAGTGGTCTCTGCTTTCTCCAAATATTATTGACCAATTTCATCTGGCGGCTTATGTAGTGTCTTCCAGCACTGCATATGCTAGCATCTGGGGCAGGTTGCTATTCTGGATCTTGCAGGGTCTCTTGATGTTGTGCGATGACTTTCCAAGGTTTCTTCAGCAATAGGAACTTACCTTTGGCCTGGGGTAGGTATTCAAGAGCTTTGACACAATTCTGTCTTGTTTTAGGAACCTTGTGGGCTCTTTGATCAACAGCTCAGTGTGGGAAGGAACCAATGACTGGGCCAGGGAGTTCCAGGTCTGATCCATTTTTCATGGAGTTATTCTTCCTCCCATTCCATTCATGGCCCATCTTAGCAAGTGATACCCTCTTCTTTGAGAGCTTACTGTATGGAAATAAGAATTTTATGATTACGAGTCATAATTGGTTCAGCTTATTGTATAAGTAGGCCCCCCCATTACTCCCCCCATTCCTTCAACCCCTTTTACAGTCTCTCATTTCACCTGTCAGGTTTGTTTAGAGTTTAAGCTTAACCTGGTTAGGAACTGCATATGAGGGAGAATATGCGACATTTGAGTTTCTGTTTTTGTGAGAGTTTGCTAAATAAAATCTGCTCCAAATCTGTCCACTTTTCTTTAAATTTTATCATGTTGTTTTTTCTTTCTGCTGAGTAAGATTCATTGTGTAAATGTACCGCAGCTTTGTTATCCATTCATCCAGTGATGGGCATTTGGGTTGATTCCAATTCTTGGCTATTATGAATTGAGCTGTAATAAACATGGTTGAGCAAATGTCTCTATGCTGTGGTGTGACATCTCGAGGGTAGATGCCTAGTAGAGGGATAGCTGGGTCCATTGGTAGCTCAATGTCTAATCTGTTCAGGAGCCTCCACACTGCTTTCCATAGTGGTGGAACAAGTTTCCATTTCCACCAATAGTGAATGAAGGTTCCTTTTTCCCCCACATCCTTGCCAGCAATAATTGTTGTTGGATTTTATGATAATTATAATTCTGACTGGAGTAAGGTGGAATCTCATTGTAGTTTTGATTTGCATTTCCCTGATCGTTAAGGAGGAGGAGCACTTTCTTAAGTGAGAATTGGCCATTTGTGTTTCCGCCTCTGTGAATTCACTGTTGAGATCAGTGCCCCATTTTGTGCCACCTTCCAGCACTTTGATTTCAAGCATGCGCTATAATTCCTGGCATCTATGTGGAGGCTGGGAATCAAGCAGGTATTTGTGCTCATGGGTCAAGTACTTTGCACACTGAGTTATCTCCTCAGCCCTTTGCTATCTGTTTTAATAGCATCTTTACTTCCTGACATTATACAATACACCCACCTACTGCCCTGTGTACTTCAGGCTTAACTAACCCTGCCAGGGACCTGACAAACCTGGAAAATGGACTCTGAGACATGGGACTTCCTTTCAAGGAGGCTGAGGTACTTCTCTGTGAACTGTCCCCAGTAAACATCCCAGAAGTTTAAAAAAAAAAAGAAAAAAAAACCTTCATGCAAATGGCAAAGGGACCATTTAGCACAGGTTATTTGATCCCATTCATTAAGGGTCATCCATGGCTGGGGTCCACCCAAGGCCAGGAACACTACAGCTCTGACCTACGACCCAGAATGTTCCAGTTCTGGAGAGCTGTCCCTGAGGGGCTGGCTGCGTTCTCTACATGGAGAAAACCCAGATGCTTTGCCTGTGGCTTTTGGTATCTTTCCATCAATCGTATCACTGTCCTGTGGTCACAGTGAACCAAGTGGACATTTCTGCCTTTTCCACCATTGTATTCACAGTGCATAAACAGCATATTAGCACACAGTAGGCACTCGATAAATGCTTTTTAAAGAACAGCGGGCGGTCCTCTGTGAATGAAGAGAGAAAAAATATCAAGCTTAATATGGAGAAATGGGGGAGCCACCCTCATTATCAGAGAAGACAGCTCTCTAGGGGCCTCTAACCTTATAACAATAGTTTATGACTCTCACTTGGACTCTCTTTCCTCAACACAGGGATCTTTGGGATCAATGAATGGTCCATAAGACTTTGCCTCCAGTACTCAGCTGGGATTTCTTCCCAAGGGTAATCTCCAACATGTATGAAGCTAGAAGAAGCAGCCCTTATTGCTACAAGTCATCATAAACCTCTTCTTCTAGTCTCATCACTATCTACCTCTTATCCTGACCCCAGGGTGTGCTGTCAGCCTGTGACTTTGAACTTGGCTACTTCTAAGTTTTGGCTTTCATCCTCATCTGTGGCTCACCCCTGGTTCCTGTCCAGCTCTGTTCCAGGCTTGCTTCTATTTCTGCTCATAGATTCGTCTTCAGCCTCCACAAATCAGATCTGGACATGAGCATCTACACAATTCCACAAAATGAGACAAGTGGGCAGAACATCAAAGGGGTCAAGTCAAACTCCCATCGATACTCTTGATGGAAAAGCCAGCGGAAGCAACGGTAGAGACATCAGCAAGATGAGCATGAGTATTTCAGAGGCATACAGAGAGGCACAGAAGTTGAACTCTGAAAGCTATAAGCTACAACCCTTCAATCAATAGAGGAAGCAGGAAAGACTTCTATCTGATACAAGTTAGCTTGTTTTAAAAGATCCCATTTAAAACCACATCCCATTAAAGAGGGTTTGTACAGGCGGATGACTTGGGCAAGAAAAATGGCATTTTACTACCCTTGAAGAAAGGCTTATGACTTTGCAAAGGAAGGGTATTAGCCACACAGAGGTCAACAGCAGAGAGTTCTCTAAACCAAGTGAAGGATAGAAATTGGAGAGGTGTAAAAGAGCAAGAAGCTTTCCCTCAGCCTTCATCCTGGGAAGCCTTGAGTGCCTGGGAGCTGCGGGTGTGCGTCTGTCCTATTAGGGGCCTTTGGGCTGCGTCCTTTAGTCTGCAGGAATGCTGGAATCACTTGGCTCCATGGTGATTGGAATCACTGGGCCTGTTCCTGAATGGTATAGTGGTAACTGTCACCCTTCATATGCACATGTGCGGGCGGGCACGTGCACACACACACACACACACACACACACACACACACACACACACACTGCAACAAGTCAATGTTGCTTTCTCGAAGGAGAAGACTAATAAAAATCTCACCCTAGGATATATGACTACTTGCTCTTGTAGAACGTGATTGGTGTGCTTCTGACTAATACAAATGCTGTCAAGCAGAGTGCCAGTATTTGTTCTGATGTTGGCAAATAACACCCTGAGCGAGAACACTTTGCTTAGAGCTTCAGGGCTTTAAAAAAGTCACCAAGAACCTAGCTTGGTCTGACCCATCCTTGCTGGGGACATCAGAGGCAAACAGAACAAGCAGGAGGGCACTTTGAGGTCTTCAGTCAACCATAGTGCATGTGTCTCTGTGTTTGGAGAAAAAAAAAACAGCCAATCTGACCTCCAAACAATGGAATCTACAGGAAAATCTGCTTGTGTTAACCAGCTGGGTGCCAGAGAGATTTACCTCGACTGCATAAAACCGATTTTTGCCAACAGATGTCTGATCTTTGCTGAACGGATTACTGAACAGATAGACTTCTCTCTAATAGCAGCTGGTGAGTCAGGAATGATGTCGGGCAACGTACTCTCTGGAAACACTGGGGAGATGCAGTTAGAGGGGGCACTGTGAACCCCATTAAAGTAGCATCTTAATGGGGAGACAGCCTGGTAGGCTGTATGATTGGAGCTTTAATACGCTGAGATTTTCTGCAAGGGCGGTGGGATGCTGAAAGCTGTCAGATGAAAGTGCCTTGATTCCAGGGTAGAAAATGCCTCTTCCACCTAAAAAAAATAAATAAATAAAATCTTAATAATACTCTGATGCCTTCACTTGAAAGCAACATAAAAGCTTTATAATTAAAAAATATAGCTTTCAAACTTGTAATGGACCTCAAAAGTGATTTACTCTAAGGAAGCAAGAGGTCAGCTTCTATAGCTCTCAAAGAAACTGAATTTGAATAAAAGAGACTAATCTGATTAAATACTGGTTTCAAAAAAGAGACCTGGAGCTGAGAAAAGGCAGCATGGGTTAGAGCACTTGACACACAAGCATGAGAGTCCAGAGGGCCTGGGTTGATCCTGAGCCCTCACATAAACAGCTAGACATGGCCACACAGGTCTGTAAATGCAGTCCTATGGGGGGGGGGAGGCAGAGACAGGAGAATTGCTGGATTGCTGGGGCTCAGTGTGAAAACAGCAGCTCCACATTCAGTAAGAGACTTCCTGTCAAGGAAACAACATGGAAGACTCCCCACATCCTGCTTGGGATCTACATGCATGATCGTGGAGCACATACATCTGCATACACGTGTGCATACACTGTATATGCACCACACACACACCTATCACCCACATGACACAAAAAGACCTATTGAAGATACTCCAGAACCTCTCCAAGGTGTACTGTACAAATGTGCACACACACACACAAACACACACACACACACACACACACACACACACACACACACATTTCATGCACACTCATGCACAACCAGGTTCTTCTGAGACTTTGTCCCCAATAATCTTACTGATCATTAGAATGATCTCAAGAACTTTCAAAAATCCCAGTACTTGGTCCACACTCCAGGCCAGTTAATTTACAAAGCTCCACAGGATGACACACAGCTACAGTCCATCCAACTGCTCTAGGAAGAAAGAAGTGAGTTTGCTGGATCAGTCACTCATTCTCTCATTCATTCAACAAAATTTATTGAGCTCTTTGTATGTGCCAGGCACTGTTTTAGATGCTGAGAATAAAATGGTGACAAAGTCATCAGAGATCTTGGATCTCATTCACTGTTCAATCCAATACCAGGAAGTCAATCAGTTACACAGTTATACAGTGACTAAGTCACCTAACAGTTACTTCAGTTATTGAGAGGTATGGGAAAAAGATTTTAGTTCTGTGACTAGATAGAACAAAGAATCTGGAAAGAGATCGGGGACATCTTCCTGGAGAGAGGAGCATGTGTAAGGAAATGTTAAGACTGAATGGTGTTGGCTATCAGGGAGGGGAAAGATGGTTCTCTTTTTCCAGAATGAAGAGTGTGTGCAAAAGTCCTCTGTCAGGATGCTGACACCTTCAGAGAAATGAAAGGGAAAGCAACGCAGAAGGTACATGGTGTGCAGTGACCCTGGGTGGTATAGGAAGAAACTGGGCAAGAGAGGTAAGGATCCAGATTGTCATAGCCTAGAAGGGCACCGTGTCAGTCAAGGTCAAACGGAACAACAGAAAGCATTTAGAACGTTAAACTAGAGGGAAAAAATAGCACCAGGAATTGGTTTTACACTTGAATAAAGTATAGGGTGTGGGGGAGGAACATGAAGAAGCCATCTAGAAATCTAGAACTGAGACAGCAGGAAACCCCTTAGACTAAGCCTAGGAGGAAGAGAGAGAGAGAGACAGAGACAGAGACAGAGAGAGAGAGAGAGAGAGAGAGAGAGAGCTTGGTGCAGCTCAGGGTTGGACTCACCCAGTGAGTTTGTGCAGCCAGCCCACCAGTAAAAAATGCTTCTAATATCTGAAAGATGTGCTAGCTGCCTGAAATAAGGGGAGAACAAAGTTCTCTCAGTCCTCCTGTTCATCTCAAGAGTCCAGGTGATATGGAATCATCTTCACCAGGTTGCAATGTGGTCCCTGTGGAAGGAGAGGATCATGAAGTGGGTAATTGGGAGAAGGAAACCACCATCAGCCCTGACCTTGAGATAAGTTGCCACCACCCCTGGTCAGATGCAGGCTGAAACACTGTGGACACAGACGAGAAACCAGTGCCTAGAGCTGTGCTGATATCAAGTTGATATACCTTCCATGAAAGAAATTTCTATATATGTTTTCTAGGGCTTCTGTAACAAGATGCCTCAGGATAGGAGATGTAACTATTAAACATTCTATTTCCTTGAAGAGGCTCAGGATGGTCTCATCATTGGTTTCTTTGGAGACCTCTCATCATGGCTTGGAGACAGCCATCATTCTCTTTGTCTTAAATCTCCTTTTTTTTAAAAAAAATAAACACAACAGTTATGTTGGACTCAGATCCACTCTAATGACCTCCTTAAAGATCCTATCTTCCAAAACAGTCACAGCCCTAGGCAGTTAAACCTCATGCTTAATCTCCAACTGGCGATGCCTTCATGAAGTGGAGCCTTGCTAGTGGAAGTGTGTTCCTGGGGGTGGACCTTAATATTTATTAGTCCAGCCCCACTGGATGTCCAAAGCTCTCTTTCTCTCCTTTCTTCCTGTTGACGTGTGGATATGTGCTTCCTAACTGTCTGCTCCTGCCATGCTTTCCCTGCCTTTATGAAACTTCTCCTTGAAGCTGTAAGTGAGGAAACAAAACTTTTCCTTCCATAAGCTGCTTCTGATTGGATGTTTTGTCCCAGCGATGAGAAGGTAAGGGACATAGACTCCCATATATGAATTTGGGGGAAGGGGTGGGCACAGGGCAGTTTTGCAAAGAGACTGGCTAATCTCCCCAGCAGTGAGGCTACATGCAGGCTTGACTATGGCTGTGCACTGCCAGGCACTTAGTAACAGGGAGGGGAACAGGTCCTGTGGTTGAAAGTACATGTTGTAAAGCACAAGGTGGATCTCTTTCATCACTGTCATTCAAGGCCATCCCAAGTGGCCAGATATGCTGCAAGAGTCAGTAGCTGCTTAGCAGCCTTGACTATAGGATTAGGTGTTATGGGAATCTGGGCCACTCACTCCTGGAACTTGATGGTGCCTTGCAGATATCTGAAACCCAATCTCCTAGGTGCCACTTCCACTGGGTCATTATTTGTACTGCATACATTTTGGATGGGCAAATCAGATGACATCTCTTTTTGATGGAGAGCTTTGGCTTGATGAATAGCCTGTAAGGTCACGGTACAGTGTTCCATCTCTACTGAGGCCCAGGAGCAAAGTCAAAGCTACTTTTCAAATGGAGAGTCAACAAAGGAGGGCATGACTTTGCTCTCAAACCCTAGACTGGTCAGAGGCTCCAGCAAGAGGCTCCATGAGGCAATTCTTACTTCCCATTGACATTTTGAGCACTGGTGAAGCTTTTTTGATTAGAAGGCCCAAATGAAAGGTGGCTTGCACCGAGATCTGCTACACAGGCCTCTCTCCCTTATTCCAGGGCCCCACCTTACACCATGGCTCTTCAGGTTATAATAGAGGGCTGGAGCATCTCATCCATGGTGCTGGGTGCATTACTCAGTGCTCTCTAGAGAAACAGAACTGATCTAATGAATATAGATTACAAAGGAGATTTATTAGATTGGCTTACACAGTACGGGCTGGGTGGTTCAACAATGGCTGTCTACATACTGGAGAGGCCAAGAACCCAATAGCTGTTCAGTCCATGAGACCAGATGCCTCAGCAGCCCTGAGCTGGTGCTCAAGGCCTGTAGGATTCCTGGAGAGCTGCTGGTTCTGATGTCAGTGAAGGATAGGGTGACAGTGGGGTCAATGTTCTCACCAGCCTCTAGGACAGCCAGGCATTGCTTTTTTTCTGGAACCTCTTTATTTATGAGCTGCCACTGGAAAGACACTCTGGGGGAAGGTCTTTCCCACTCCATTAATTTTTCCTACAAGTGCCTCACAGACACGTTCAATAGACCAGTCTCTTAATTTAATCCTGATCCAATCAAGATGACAATGGACATTAACAGTCTCACTAAGACTCCAAAATCTATGTCCAGGCCAGCATGGTTACATTATTTTAAAAACAATGGAGCAGGTAATAGACTGACTTGATTTGTAGGTTTTGAATGACTGTTCTGGCTGCAGTGTGGTGAAATGATTAGAGGGACCCAGAGGACAGGGGATGAACGAGTTGGGGCAGGAAGCGCCCCAGCATACCAGGCACAAAGTGAAAGATATCATGGCATACAGAGCAGGAGATGAGCAGGAATGGAGAGACCCCAGAGCTATGAGGGGGAAGGCATGCCAGATGCACTGCAGCTTAGCAGAGGTAGAAATTGGTACAGAAGACACTGGTTTCCACCCCATGGCGTGGTGGCACCATTTGGAGATGAGAAATACTAGCCAACCAGTGACTCCAGAGTGCTCTGGATCTGAGGCCTAGCTCCCTTAAGAACAAAAATTGTGCAATTTCTCAGCCTCTAGAAAGGCTCTGATAGTTATGATTCCATTAGGTAGTTATATAGAGTGCTTAGGCCACTCCCTGACACGTGATATCAGCACCCATCAGTGTAGTTATCCCAGCTTCTGCTTCCAAAGTGTCCATGGAAAGCTGTATGATGGAAGTGCCCTCGGCATGATCAACTGTAAGTCCCACGTCAGAAACTGGTAAGGACAAAAGGAAAGAAAGAGAAATAGAGCACTCGTGTTTTCTGAAGTCTCATGCAAGGAGTTTTGAATGAAATGATAAGTGCTGTACTATAAAGTCGGGCTATATTAATCCATGTAAATGTGTGTCTTTTAGGGACATACTTCATAGCCACTAGTAGGAGAGCTTAACTGTAACCTAACATCCCCAACATTGGCCTTTAAGAATTACTGATCAGGAAGCCCTGACCTAATGTGAACCCTTCAACCTTGGGGGGGGGGGGGCTGAAGGGTTCACTGTCCAGCCTCAGATATTCTTTTATAGCATCACAGACCAGATTTGAATGCATAGTCATAATATTTACAATGTGAAAACTGTAACTAGCACTTGATAGAAAGCACAGGCAGTCAGAGATGAGCTCATGTTTACAATGCACTTACATTCTGTGCTTAACGTCCTTGCATTCAGGGATACATGGCCATGGGTTTACCACCAGCATGGGGTTAGGACAATCTCCGTGATAGTCACTGCAGAAGGCAGACAACCTACACTTACGCATTTGTCATTTAATTAGAGTTGATTTCAGCCCCAATGTTTTGAGCCACTATATGAGTTTTGTTATTTGACCTCCAATCTTCTACACCCATCACTGAAAACTTAGTGTTCATATCTCATGTGTAATAGTTTATATTGATTGTCAATTTGACGGGATCCAGAATCATCACTGAAAGAGTAATTAGAACACTGGGTTAGTGTCTTGACATGTCTGTGAGGGGTTCTCTAGTTAATTGAGATGGGAAGACTCACTTTAACTATGGGCAGCACTACTCCCTGCACTGGCTGGGGTCCTGGGCTGTGTAAAAAGGAGAGAGCTGGCTGAGTACCATCACTCATCTCTCTCTATATCCTCCCTTTTATAACGTGTCTGGAATCTCAGCCTTCAGGAGACTGAAGCAGGAGAATCAGAAGTTTGATTCCAGGCTGCTGGACTAACTATAAGATGAGACACTCCCCCCCAAAAATCAAAGATAAAATCAATTATTTCCTCTTACCACCCCAACTCTCAGAATGCATGCATCCCAGAGCACAGAAGAGAAGTGACAGATAGATCCACCTCACCTTGCAAAACCTGTCTCCTTAACCAGGCTGGAGGCAATGTAATCAGAAGAAAGAGAATCTCCCAAAAATAATCACTGAGGATGTAGAAATCAAAGTCCAAAAATTGCAATCCTCTGTAAAGTCTTGATAACTAGAGTCCTATTATAAAAACAATTACATTTTATATGTGAAATCAAAGAATGGTGAAATCTATGTCCTTCCTCAGACACTTTTGACATTTCTGGAACATTGTAAATGAATTTTTAATTCATTTTCCCATTTATTTCTGAGATAAATAAGGTCTTCTATAACCCAGGCTGGTCTCAGACTCATAGTATCCGAGACTGGCCTTGAATTTTTGATCCTTCTGCCTCAACCTCCCAAGTGCTAGGATGATAGGTATCCATCACCACCGTCAGCTAACAATGGCTTAAAAATATATTTCTAATTATTTATTTTCAAGAAGAGAGAGAGAGTGTGTGTGTGTGTGAGCCAGGGCTTCTTGTCACTGCAAATGGACTCCAGATGCATGTGGTACTGTCATTCACTTTTAAAATAGGAGAAAACTCTTTTGAAAATATTTGGCTTCAACATATTTCTTTGTTCTCTTTGAACTGATGTGTCTATTCTCTTCTCTGTCTCACACACAGAGTCCATCTCACCGTACTTTGTGGTAACCAAACCCAGAGCCCTATGGGTGTTCAGAAAGCATGCGTGATCACCACTAAACTGTATCCCCAGCCCTGACATTTCTTAATTTTTATTTCCTGTGGTTTAAGATGTTAATTTTTTTTAATATTTTTTTTTAATTTAATATTTATTGTCCATAATGAGTTACATTATTTAGTGGGCAAACCATGCGTTGTTATCCCGACTTCCCCAATTCCCCCCCTCCCCATCCCTGATCAGTTGTATATCCTCCTTTGTGGGCTGTCTGTATTAGTCCTTGTGGCAAGGGATCCTGTATATCTTAGTACTCATCCCGGTCTTCCTGGCCCA
>PVHP010011585.1:26060-44935 GCA_004024765.1 Zapus hudsonius | reverse complement strand
TCTCTCTCTCTCCCTGTCTTCTATCTCTGCTTTCGAATAAATAAATAACAATATTTGTTTTAAAAGCTCTATGTAGAGCTGGGTGTGGTGGCACACACCTTTAATTCCAGCACTCAGGAGGCAGAGGTAGGAGGATAGCCATGAGTTTGAGGCCAGCCTGAGACTACATAGTGAATTCCAGGCCATCCTGGGCAACAGTGATACCCTACCCCACCCCACCCCGCCAATAAAAAGCTCTTTGTATAATTTTTTTTTTTGGTTTTTCGAGGTAGGGTCTCGCTCTAGTCCAGGCTGATCTGGAATTCACTATGCCCGGCTAATTGTTTTTTATTTTTTTAAATATTTTATTTATTCATTTTCAAGGAGAGAGAGAGAGAGAGAGAGAGAGAGAGAGAGAGAGAGAGAGAGAGAGAGAGAGAGAGAGAGAGAGAACCAGGGCCACCACCTTGTGGGTCTGGCTTATATGGGTACTGGGGACTTGAACCTGGGGCCTTAGGCACTGGAGGCAAGTGCCTTAACCGCTGAGCCATCTCTCCAGCCCTCGGCTAATTTTTTGATATTACCACTACAGCTATGCAAAGAAGTCTTCATATAATCCTAATTATGCAACATCTTGTTCAGAGTCTTAAGATTCAAGTTTTTCATCATTAATAACATATCTAAGTAATGAGACTTCACTGATTGGTCTTGAATATTTTATAAAAGTAAAAGAGGGCAACATAAATCGTGGAATATTTGACATTGGATTTGAGAAGCATAGTAAAATTTCAACTTCTATTGACATCCAATCTTCAGAAGTGGGAGAAATATTATCCGTTGTTTGTAAGTCACACAGCCCATGGCTAATTTTTCCACTAACCTAAACTGACAAAGTCAAGTTCTGTTCCAAGAGCTCTTAAGTGAAAGAAATGGCTCAGCTAAGTAAATCCAGTGGTTCTCCACTTCTATATATTGTGGCCTTCATAACTACAGGGTGCTAAAAGCAGCATACAGCAAAATAATTCATAATTACTGTTTTTTTAATTTCTACCTCCCTTGGGCTAAAAAGATGAAATTAAACTGGATTGCCAGGCTCTAGTTGCTAAGTGGGGCAGGATTCCTATGGAGATAATTTATTATTCCTTCCCAGCACTCTCCAGTTCAAAAAATAAATATATCCCTCAATGTTCACAGAAAGTTCTTGAAGATCCTTGTCCTCTGCTGTTGGGAGATTTCTTGAAAGCCCACCAGAGTCATGAAAAAAACAAGCAAAAAATTTAGTTACCCATATGATTCCCTCCCATGTTTATAGGTTGCCTGATGACTAATGTTTCAGGTAACTTATTATAATCATCACTAGTTCAGATGTCTTTGAGAAGATTAGGCAAATGCAGTCTTTGTGTGGTCTGTGGCAGCCTCACACAAAGGCATGTGGCTTAATGAGCAAGTGACCAATGTACAAGGTGAATCGTGTCCTCATTGAAGCCCTAGACTCTAGTCTCCCTGTGTCTACACTGTCATTCTGTCACCTTTCCTCAGCAGCTTGGGATTGCAGCAAACCGCCCTTTCCCGTACTTAGCTAGCAAGGTTATGAAAAGGTTATTTTCAATTTCATAGCCTTGAATGTTCATTTTCTTTAACAGCTATCTTTTAAGATTGCTCCTTTAGTGTCTTTGAAGACAGTAAGTTGTATACATTTTTGACCGATAAAAGATAGGAAACAGTCTCATTGAGACAGAGTCACAAGTAATAGCTACACTCTGCTACATTAAAATGCCTCTTTGCCATTGTTTCATCTCAGAAAAGAAGAACTGAGCAAATGTCACACCTCTGTGTGGAGGAGCGTGGATTTCAGAGCTGCTCTTCAGAAGAATGTTAGGTTTGGGGGAACAAAATGCTGCTATCTGCCTGTGTAACAGGTTCCAGAAAGACCACCCGAAGGATAGAAATCATAAGAAAGTCGTTATTAAGAGGACTGTCCTGCTCAGCCAGGCAAGGCTAAAGCAAAGAGCAGTGCCCGGCTCCTCTTCCTACAGGCTTATAAAGGCAAAAAAAACCATAAAACATTTCTCATTTCTTAGTAAAACATTTTCCAAGAAGCAAATATTTTTCAACATTTCCCAGCAGAGCAAGCAAGCATGATTACAAATGCGAGAGTTAGCTGTTAGCACGGGGTCATCATGACTGATCACCAGCACAACCATTACCCCACCATGTTGTGGTCAGCGTTCTAGTTGCTGTGCAGAAAGAACCCAAACAAAAGCGGCTTGTGGAGGAATGAGTTTATTAGGCTTACAGACTCGAGGGGAGACTCCATGCTGGCAGGGAAAATGATGGCATGAGCAGAGGAGTGGACATCACCTCGGCCACAGCACTGGAAATAGGGGCAGTAAGGTGTGCCAAATACTGGTAAGGGGAAGCTGGCTTATAACCCCCAAAAGCCGGCCCCCAACAACACAGCTCCAGTGATGTTGTAAAATCCAAACTGCCATCAGCTGAGGATCGATTACCCAGAACACATTCATTTATTTGTAGGGGACACCTGGATCAAACCATGACACCCATATCCTTGTTTCTATTCTCAGGCATGTGGCTGCCACAGACCACCAAACCACAGCCCAATTTGTCATGTCAGCAGTGAACTTTTCAACTCCTAACTAAGGGAGGGTCTCGTCCCTAAGATGGGGAAACTACTAGTCTGAGGTGGTGTTTCTATAGCCAACTCGTCTCACCTGGTCAAAAATATTTTGCCCTGTGACAGGTAATCCATACACCCCCTTCAATGGTTAAAGCACTGATTCTCAAGCGGAATTGCACTCAACTGTACAGTATTTTGGATGCAATGTATTACTGATATAGTAGAGTGAGCTGAGATGCCCACCCACTCCTCCTACCATCTGAGGAAAAGTGTCACCATTCTCCCCAGGAAGCTTGAATACAGAAATTGGCCCATGAAGCAGCCTTGTCTCGCCTGAGGACTTGTCAGAAATGCAAGTTCTCAGGGGGCTGGAGATGGCTCAGCAGTTAAGGAACTTGCCTAATGATATGAGTTTGATTCCCTAGTACCCACATAGGGTCAGATGCACAAAGTGGTGCATGCATCTGGAATCCGTTTGCAGTGGCTGGAGACCCTGGTGCACCCATCCTGTCTGTTTTTCCTGTATCCTTCAGCGTGTAAATAGATGAAAAAATATTCTTTTAAAAAGAAATGCAGCTGGGTGTAGTGGCATACTCCTTTAATCCCAGCACTTGAAAGTAGAGGTAGGAGGATCGCCATGAGTTTGAGGCCACCTGAGACATTGCATAGTGCTTCCAGGTCATCCTGGGTGTGATGGTTAAGGTTATTTGTCAACTTGACCTATGTAAGAATCCACAGTAATCTTGGGTGGGTCTCTGGGTTTGCCTGCAGAAAGGATTGAAATCCTTTTGGGATTTTGGAGAAGGGAGGAGGTCCCTTCTACAGAGTGAGCCCTTCCCCCAGTGGGTGGGCCTTCCAGAGGGGGACTAAATCCAAGGAATCTTGAGGGGAAGGGAAGCTCTTCTTCCTTCCTCTCCCCCCCCCCACCCTGGGCTGCTGGTGCTTGTTTGTGACTTGCACTGGAATCCTGCTCTCCTAGCCTTCTTGGACATTGGAACCCAGTTTCCCCAGCCTCACATCATGGACTGAAGAGCAGCCACTCCCCAGGGAGCCATCAGGCCTTCAGTGCTGGATTGGGACTGCTAAGACCTCCAACCATGTGGACTGAACAGCTACTGGTTTCCTCACCTGTGGGCCTGCAGACTGCTATTGTTGGACTGTTGTAAGCTACCCCAATAAATTCCCTTTTACTACAATCCATTCTATCAACTATGTTTTTCTCTAGAGAACCCTAAAACACTGGGCTATAGCGAGACCCTACCTGCAAAACCTAACAACCTGAGTTCAATTCCCAGTACCCATGTAAAGCCAGATGCACAAGGTAGTGCATGAATCTGGAGACCATTTGTGAGGATAGAGGTCCTGGCATGCCTATTTTCTCTCTCTCTCTCTCTCTCTCTCTCTCTCTATATATATATATATATATATATATATATATATATATATATATATATATATATATATATATATAATCTGTCTCTGCTTACAAATAAATAAAAATATATTTTTTAAAAAAGCTGTGACCTAGCCAGATGTGGTGGCACATGCCTTTAATACCAGAATTTGGGAGGCAGTAGGAGGAGGATTGCTATGAGTTCAATGATAGCCAGAGAATACATAGTGAATCCCAGTTATCCTGGGCTAGAGCAAGAACTTACTTGAAAACAAAACCATCAAACCAAAGAAGCAAAACACTGTAAGGTCTGAAAGTCTAGAGGAAAATACTGAAACTACTTCAAGATATATGCCCAGGTGTGGTAGTTTGAATGGATGTCCTCCAATACATTCAAGAGTTTTTAACAGTTTTTCTCCAGCTTTCCAGATGGAGGAGGTGTCATCTTGGCCTGGCCTTCAGCCCTAAGGTATTTCTAAGGTGGATGTAAAATTCCAGTGATACTTATGCAAAGAGAAGTCTGAGCTCAAGTCTGAGTTCCTGCTGGTTGCTATTAGAGTGTGCTGGCTCCAGGTGACGGGTCTCTCTCTGTCTCTGTCTCTCTCTGTGTGTATGTGTGTTTGGATTGGTGAAAGGAAGCCAGCCATTTTCTTCATTATTAAACTTCTCCTGAAAAAAAAAAAAACTTCTCCTGAATCTGTTACTTTAAAAAATACTTTCCTCCCAAAATTGTGCCTGGTTTGGAGACTCATCCCAGAGGCATGTGGCTGACTACAACAGATTTGGTACCAGAGTGTGGGGTGATAATAGCTGAGATGAATCTGATTATGTGGATTTTGTTCTTCTGGAACTTGTGTGCTGGAGGAATGGACATGGACTTGGTAATTGCAACTGAAGATGCCTTCCAGAGCGGCAAGTTTGATAGACTATTCTGGTGAGAATTTGGAAATGCTCAGTGCAGAGGGAATTGCATTTGGAGGCTTGGACTGTAAACTTTCTACGGGGAAGGCGAGACTACAGAAAACCTTAATAGAACTCCGTACCTGGGCCAAGGAGTAGATGCATCCTACTGCCCATGCTTAGAGAGTTTGACCAAGGTTGGCTTTAAGAAATGGACTACTGTACTTGGCTGTGGATATGGAACTGAGAATTTAAGAATTAACATTGGAAAACCCTCAAACCAAGTTTAACTTCCTGGCACAGAGACGCTTTTGATTATGGCCCAACTGCTTTACAATGAAGCAACGGAGAGATGCCTGAGGTGTTTCCACCCAGGAAGGGCTGAATAAAAGACTCTGCAAACTCTTTGGAAAGGAAATCACTGAAAGGAAGGAATCTGCCCTTGCAGGTCATGGTTCATTTTGTCCCTGGATTAACAGCATGGCTGTGTTCTGCATACCTGCTATTGCTTTTGGAAGCATGAGAAATGCAGGCATGGAGTGGGTCATGAAGTGCACATGATTCAGGAGCCACTGCTGAGATATGGAACAGGGCATGAAGTCTCTGATGGGCCAGTGAAGCCATTGCAAGATGGACTGTGGTTTGCAATGGAGACCTGAAGATGTTTTGGATATAACAGTGTTGTAGAAATTCCCCATGACAAACAAAGTCTTAACAGCAAGAGGAGCATGGAGTTTCATTTATTATTATGAATTTAGGAATTTATGATGGTGGGCCAAGCATAGATGAATCATTGGCCCTGTTGTGGTCAGCTTTCTAGTTGCTGCGCAGAAAGAACCCAAACAAAAGCGGCTTGTGGAGGAATGGGTTTATTTGGCTTACGGACTCAAGGGGAGACTCCATCCTGGCAGGGAAAACGATGGCATGAGCAGAGGGGTGGACATCACCTCCACCAGCAGAAAGGCGTGCCAAATACTGGCAAGGGGAAGCTGGCTTATCACCCCATAAACTCACCCCCAACAACACAGCTTCATTGAGGTTGTAAAACCCAAACTGCCATCAGCTGAGGATCGATCTATCAGAACACATTCAATTGTTGTGGGGGACACCTGTATCAAACCATGACAGTCCGCCCCTGGCCCCCACAAACTAATAATCATACAAGATATAAACACAATATGCTCAGCTCAACTCTTAAGTCCCCGCAGCTTTCAACTGAGCCATAATACCAAAAATAAACCCATAATGGCACAGAACATTCACAATGCAAAACATGAGGCACAGCAAAAACAGCAAAAACAATTCAATACAAGATTTAAAACAAACAGGGCACCATCAATCTCTAATTCCAAGCTCAATGATTCTAACCAATAACACAATTCTCTTGGAGATTCAATTCCTCCCCTCCAGCTCGGCTACTCACAGTCCAGAAAAACGTCATCTGGTGCTGGCAGCTCGCCTTGGCACCCATCCATAGTCCTGGAATTCACTGGGTCTCCATTGCAACCCACAGTTCATCCTTATGGCTCCATCGGGCTCCATGCAGGCAAACTTGCACACCTGCTTCACATGCCGATGGCCATTTTTCAAAAACACAACTGTGTTGCAAATCCAATGACCCTCTCTTTCTAACCAATCTCCATTCCACAGAACCAGGTGGGCTACCAACTTGTTAATCCAGGGGGGATCAAAGCATTCAGGACCCTTACTTCAAAAGTCCGCATTCTTCCTGTTGTTCCAATGCAGACAGCTGGCTGAATCTCAATGGTTTTCATCTCTCAAACAATTGCAGGTGAACGGGCAGCAGTTTCAACACAAAGATCTTTCTTTCTGTGCCATCTCCATCTGCTCACACCAGTCCATCTTTACGTAACACAACCCTGCACAGGTTCCCAGGACATAGGCAGGCAGAACACAGTAAGCCTCTCACGCAAACTGCTTCTGGCACAGTCCTGACCAAGTTCTTTCTCCCCCCTCGTAAGCCAAACCTCACAGTCCATAGTTCTCATTACATTCAGGTCTTTCAACTCTGACCAGAATGATCCATGAAGCTGTACTCAACAACACTGCGAGGCATCTCTTAGGCCGAGATTTCAAATCCTTCCACATTCCTCCTGATCACTTTCCGGAAGACCAAAGCCACAATATGAGGGTTCTGGCAGCAACAGATGACCCCACGTCCTGGTACCAAAACTGTTGCGGTCAGCTTTCTAGTTGCTGCGCAGAAAGAACCCAAACAAAAGTGGCTTGTGGAGGAATGGATTTATTTGGCTTACGGACTCAAAGGGAGATTCCGTTCTGGCAGGGAAAACGATGGCATGAGCAGAGGGCTGGACATCACCTCTGCCACAGCACTGCAAACAGTGGCAGGAAGGTGTGCCAAACACTGGCAAGGGGAAGCTGGCTATAACCCCATAAGCCTGCCCCCAACAACACAGCTTCATCGAGGTTGTAAAACACAAACTGCCATCAGCTGAGGATCTATCTATCAGAACACATTCAATTGTTTGTGGGGGACACCTGTATCAAACCATGACAGCCCTGAGCACCAGTTACAAAGGGGTTTCATAGTAGGGTACAGAGATGTATTTGTGACATTAGGCATGTGAATTACCAAGCACAAGGAAGCTGGTACCTACACCTAGCAACTTACACCTTTACAGTGGGTTCTGGAGAGGCTCAGATAACCCTCCCCAGGTGTTCTCTGGTCTCATCTTTTTCCTAACTTCCTAACCAGAGTTAAAGAAGTTGCTTCTTGGTCTCACTGGATTTCAAAGCTCTGGTAGTTTCTCACGTCATGCTATGTGACTGGCCATAGGTGGCCTGCAGACAGTAACAATGAATAAGGGGGAGGGATAGTGAGCTCGAGCTCATTTTTGCTCTAATACCAGGACTGTGCAAGGGCTACCATGGAGAGCTGTTGGCTTGGGATAAACCAGTTTTGGTATCCTATAGCATATCATACACACAACTCACACACCCCCCACCCCCCCACCGCGCGCGCACGCGCGCGCGCGCGCGCACACACACACACACATACACACACACACAAAAAAAAGAGAATCAAAGGTCTCCTTTTAGAGGAAATTCTCCACCTTTACTCTTAAGATTATGTACCCCCCATTTTTGAGTAATTGAATATTTACTAAAGTGTTGTAAGAGTTCCTTTGTAAATGATCTTCACACCCCAGAACAAAACACCATAGCACTGTAGGACTTAATGAAGAAACGAAAATGGACAGGTGTCATAGTCAGCCATATGCCTCTGGGATGAATCTCCAAACCAGGCACAATTTGGGGGAGGAAAGTATTTGTTAAACTAAAAGATCCAGGGGAAGTTAAGGAAAGGCTGACCCTCTTTCACAGATCCAAGCAGACAGAAGCCCAGCACCTCCAGAGCCAGCCAGCAAATGTAACACTGTAACTCACAGAACAGGATTGCCAGACTTGGGTTCTGGCTGCTGCTTTGCATATGTATCCCTAGTATTTTGCATCCAATTTATAAATACCTCAGGCCAGACCCCAGGAGGCCAGGACAAAGTGACAGCTCCTCCATCCAGAATGGCCGGGCTTCACCTGAGGCTTCCGGAGCATCAAGCCTGGGGGAATAGGACCATGGCAGCAGCCTCCGCAGCAGCTTGCGAAGCCCCTTCGCTGTCCCTTCGCTGACATGGAAGGGGAAAGAAAGGAGGGAAAAACTGCAGGTTACCATTAATAAAGCTATTTACGTGCTATGGGAATGTGGGATAGATTCCTTTGTGCATTTAGTAAATTCTAAAAACTTTTTAAATGGAAAAAAAAGGAAATTAATTAAAGTAACATATGACAAAGGAGTAACTATAAGCGGGTTGGGGGAGGGGTAGTTAAGTCGAATACATAAGCAAAACCAAACCTTAAACTGAAACCATCAATCAGTAAATATCCCAGAAAAACCCAGAAAAGCTAGGCAAACAAGAGGAAATCGCCACAGGGGCGAAGGAACTTACTCTGTCAACCCCACAGGTCTCAGAGATCCAAATCTATCCTCAATTCTCGATTCTCTCCAAAGTCCAAGTGCGTAGCTCGAAGACCCTCAGCACTGAAGGAGGAAGCTCAGCCTGGCCAGGGGTTTAAATAGGCCCTGTGCCCCACGTCACTATTGACTCCCTGTGATGTCAGAGCTGGGACGGACCAATCACAGTCCAGCACCTGCCCACATGCACCTGCAGGCGCTGGCAGGCACCAAAACCCTTTTTCTTACAGCTGGGCTGCGTGTTTCAAAACTCATAGGCAAGGCGTGTTGGCTCACGCCTTTAGTCTCAGCAGTCGGGAGGCAGAGGTAGGAGGATCACCATGAGTTCAAGGCCACCCCTAGACTACATAGTGAATTCCAGGACAGCCTGGGCTAGAGTGAGACCCTACCTCCAAAAAGAAAAACAAAAACAAAACACCTCACTTCCTATTCTAACGCCATTTGTTTTTAAATTCACTTCCCACTAGTATAGTATTCTGTCTTTACTTAAGTCTACTTTACTTTGTGTTCTAGGTTCTGTTAAATTCTGATACTGTTACTTTTTACTTTGGATACAAAGCAATGCTATGAAAGTATGCCACCTTATTTTGTTGTTTTTTTCAAGAGCTATTCCCCCCCCCTCACACACACACACCTCCTTTATAGGTCTGAATTATCAGAGCGTGGAGGAGCTTGGGTTTCCCTGGCTCTGCTTAAACTCATCATGGCTTTCTGTTCCATATTGGAGGGGGCAATGCAGAGGACTACTTTGGTGAGGTCCTTGATCTCTGGCTGCAGATGAGAGGCTGGCTGGGGTGCCAGGTGCCCTTCCAGAGGTCCTGGGGGGCTTTTCCCAGGGGCGGTTAGCGTGCTACCTCGAACCACCACCAGGAGGCCACCGTTCCCTCTGGCTTTTTCTTCCTTTAAGGGTGGCTGGTGGAGTGAGGCGTGGGAGGAGGCAAGAAGGTGCAGCTAGCAAGAGCAGTGGAGGCCAGATCTAGGCGACCTGGAGCTGTCTTCCTGGGGAGTCCCGTGCTGGCACGGGGAATTTAGGATCCTGGGTCCCCTTGAGGGAACCATGGGGGAGGGGAGGTTGCGCAGCCCCGGCGGCAAAGCAGTGGGAGACGTTGCTTCTGTCATTTACCAGGAGTCCCTCCTCCAGTTCAGGGGTCCCCGCTGCCTTCCCAGGAAGGCACCCCCCTTCCGGTAGGGCTAGACCGCACACTTTCCGGTGGAAGCGGGAGGCAGCCAGCTGGGCTCAATGCATAGACAGGGGCGTCTTGGAACCCGGCTCCTGCTCCCCGAGTGGATGAGACCTGAGTTCCTGGAGTCGCACCGCAAAGCGACGGGCTGCAGAGGGCGGAGGAAAACCAGGTTTTGCCTCTCCCCGACTCCGGGTCCCCGGCCTCCTCCTGGGGCGCCCCAGCAGGTGGCGGTCGTCAGCGGGTCTTCAGCACCTGCTGCGGGTGGAGGCGCACGTCCCGGGCCGTCTCCCAGGGCGCCAGGTGCGCGCGGAAGGAGCTGGGCTCGGCCTTCTGAGCCTCCTGGATGAGACGCTGCGTGGGGTAGCCGCTGCGTGGGAAGGCCCCGTCCCCGCCCGCCAGCAGCCCCGCGGGACAGAAGTCGGTGGCGCCGTCGCCCACGTAGAGGAGGTCGCTGAGCACCTGGTGTCGCACATGCTGGCGGGGCGGTGCGCGCGGCTGTGCGCGTGGAAGGGCCGCAGTGACAGCAGTCCCCGCGCGTCGGGCCCGGACGGGTTACTGAGGATGCGTGGGAACAGGCCGCAGGGCACTCTCCGGCCCGAAGGCGTTGGCATCCGAGATGAGGAGCGCCTCGAAGCAGGAGCCCTGCTTGGCTGCAAACTGGAGCAGATCGCTCCTGCCTGGCGACAAGGGGATGGCCTCCTAGATGGCGCGCAGGTCCCTGGGGCGCACGCCCTGCTCACCCAGGTCCTGGAAGACTATGAGTTCTAGGCCAGTCTAGAGCTACAGAGTGAGTTCCAAGTAAGCCTGGGCTAGAGTGATGCGCTAGCTTGAGAAATCAAACAAGATTCACCATAGGGCTGAGATTGCCTCTGTGCCACAGGCCCTGGGTTCAAGCCCCAGTACCACAGCGTGTGTGTTGGGTAAGTGAATGAAGTTATAACATCCAAAAACTTTAAAACTATGTCAACCGTTTTATTGGTATTTTTTGTTAGGTAGATTTAAACAAATGCAACAACTCTTTTGAACAGAATTTTTAAAAATACAATGACTGTGTACATGGACAACTGAGAATAGGAAAGACCCACAAATTAATATTTTAACATATGACAAACTGTTGTGAAAGATCATATGCTTGGATTTAAAAAGAAATAACCCAATAGACAAATAGTCTCTTTCAATCTGGCAGATTAATCAATCACTCTTTATAGGAAACACAGTATAGTGGTATAAATTTATCTTTTTTAAAATACTCCACATAAAAACACGTTCCCTCAGGATTCTCTTCAACATTTAGTCATTAGTTGTCTCTCAAGTGGGAAAATAAAACTGAATTTATATTAGCAAATGAAAGTGCAAGTTTGTACAGCTAGGCTCAGCAGCAAACAAGGACAAGAATGGAAATGACAAGCTGATGGGTGACAGAGAACGAGGACCCCCCCCCCCAGGCTCTTGTTCTGGGCATCACTCACAGTCAACATTCCATCATTCTTTCATTGCTCTGAAACGAGCAAAACCAAATTCTTTTTTTATTATTTAAAGAAATATTAAGTCTTTATTTCCCACCACATAATTTGGGATCAGGTAAGGCAAAGAAAAGTCCCACCACCATTGGGGACAACAGCAACATGCAACCTTCAGAAATAACCCTGAATCATCAGTAACATTCTCTCATGGTAGTGTCAGGAGTGCATCTAAGGAAGCAAATCTGCCATGTGTCACATTGTTCTAATTTACTGATCTGGAACAAAACAAAACAAAACACCTGTATAAATACAGTACTTCAAAGGACAATAAA
Source organism: Zapus hudsonius (assembly GCA_004024765.1). Classification (NCBI taxonomy): domain Eukaryota; kingdom Metazoa; phylum Chordata; class Mammalia; order Rodentia; family Dipodidae; genus Zapus; species Zapus hudsonius. The sequence continues at coordinate 33,034 of PVHP010011585.1, read as the reverse complement.
GCATTTCTTAGCTCTGAAAACAATGTGCTTTTTTTCACATTAAAAAACTTGTTAGGACTTCAGTAAAAGGAGTTGCAAGAAGAATGTGACAGCGAGGTTTGCAGGATGTCCATGTACAAGCTGCATTTACAAGAACCTGGTCATCTGCCTGTACAAACAGAGCTCTTTACAATAACATTGAAACAAACAGGCTTAATTTAAACGTCTCCCCTGGTCACTCTACTTGTAGAGCAAAGAGGTACTTATTTTTCAAGTATTACTTTGTAAAAGGTGATTGAATTTTGCCAATTTTATATGTTAAGGTGTAAAGACCAAAATATTGGTGAAAAATCATGCCTAGTCAGCCCATTTCTTTTCGAGTTAAAATCTCTTGTGTCTTAAAGACTGCAGAAAAACAGTGATTTGCTAAGGAGCGCACTGGAAAAAGTCATTTTAAGGTACTGAAGAGTGAGGAGAGATTTTCTTTCTATGGGTGAAAATTATTAGAAAAGCTGTCCAGTCTCTCGTCTTTAGCTGGCTTTGGTAAGTTTTCAAGAAATCTTTAGAAAACTGGAGGGGGGCGGTGCTCCTTTGTAGCATGAGAGAAATTCCACTAGTTGTAGAAACTCCTTAATTTTTTGCTTTGGTTCTCCAGAAGAAATGTTCATATAACTTCTGTTTGAGGAAAAAGAAAATAAAACAGATTAATATGAATTTAACTACAATTTCACTATAAGAATTCTACAGCAACATCTTATATTTTGAAAAACGTGCCAGGTTCTTATACATTATCATATATAAGAATAAGCAAATGTGGAGTTGGGAATATAGCTCAGTGCTCGAGTCCCTATCTCACATGTAGGAAGTCCTGGGTTTAAATCCCTAGCATTACAAGACCACAGAAAACAAAAACCAAGAATAGGCATTTGTTTTAGGATTCATGGTCATATTTAAGTTAACTCCTCCAGCACTAGAGAACTGGGTATATCGCTTAGTTTGTACATTGCATTTGTGGGCATTTAAACCCTTAACCTCCAAGAAGTACGTTCATTTGTCTTGCATGGTCAGTACTAGATCTATCGGGCTCCAAACATAAACAGAGGCTACATGAAGGCTTGTTGATAGAGACAGGGGAATACCATAGCACCCGAGATCACAGACACTGCACCATTTTCCCAGGAAAGTAGGAGGGCACTGAGAACTTTGAGAGCATGGCAGGAGAAGCAGAGAATCATGGGGAAGTTCTTCTCTCCCTACAAATGTGGGACACAGAGCAGCAAGCAGCTCCTGGTGTGTTCCCACCAACCGGACATTAGGAAGATGGCTCCCAAAGCCTTAGCAACCAGAGAACGAGGTCATGGAAGGACTCTCTGCCTGGAAGGTGGCGTTTCCTAAAGCCAGAGTGTCCTAGAGGAGAAAAAAAGGATTCCGTGGGGTTGGGCTCAATGGGAAACTTTCCACCCTGTTACAGGGTTGTGCACAGGCTCACAGGCACCTGGAGTTTGTCTGCAGTGACAAGACGTCCCAGCACACCCAAACACACACACACACTCTCTCTCTCTCTCTCTCTCTCTCTCTCTCTCTCTCTCTCTCTCTCTCTCTCTGTCTCTCTCTCTCAAATAAAATATTTAAAGGCAAAGTGATTGCCACAAATAATTTCTTATTGACTCTATTCCAGTATCTGGCATTTGGCCAGTCTTCTTCATGTCAGTATAGAAGAAGCTTGGTTAAAATGAATGGGATGTGCAGGGACAACAGGGAGATAAAACTCCAACCAAGAGGTCAAGCTAGGATGATCCTATTTCTTCCTGACTCTGCCGAGCATATGCTGTTGAGCTGTCTATGACCCCTGACTGGCTCTTTATCTTGGGGTGTGTGTAAACTGCTATTCTTTCTGCACAAAGACTTCATGTTAAGTGTGAGTCTTGACGGACTGCGGAAGATCTCCCAGGCAGGTTCAGCAGCAACCACAGTCATTCAACAAGGAATGGACTATGCTTGGCCTCAGTGTGATCCTAGTTTGGAATGCTGCTTTCTTTTCTTACCTAAATCCCAAATATCCATTCTGTTACATTCCAAACAGACTACCAATAATCAGGTTCATCTTGATAGTAAGCAAACCTGACATGCAAACCAAGAGACACATAATAGTGATGGAAGGGGTTGGGGGAGGGAATGTGAGGGTGGGGAGTGTGTGTGTGGTGGTGGAAGACATACACAAAACTAAAATGAACTGGTACCATAGAATCCTTACTCTTGTATAGGAGGCTAAAAGATAGAACCCTCCAAAGGAATAGGAATATGGGGGTATCGTCTGGTCAGAAGGGCCCTGAAGAGGGTGGGATGAAGCCTCACCCTAATACAATTAGCTCTGGCTTGTAACTCCTAGTACCTTAAATTGGTTGGTACCCACATGGAGCTGTTGATCGGAGAGACTACAAGGTCCCCCAAACAAGACAGGCATCTGTCAAAACACTCGATTACTCGCCCCAGGTCAATGATAAGACCTTATTGCTGAAGACACCACCGAATGCTGTCACACAACATGGAGAGACCTGGTTGGAATCTGGAAGGAAGTCGGTTCCCAAACGGTTAGTCCGTATAGTGCTGGAATGACTGCATGAGCTGCCAGGGAACGCAGTTGACAGCGTTCTACCACGCAACCAGCATGGTAAGAGGTACACACCTTTGTAATAGTGACACTTAACGTAGGTGGGTAATGCATGGCTCTCTGATTGGCTAGGAGATCTGCTCAGTGGCAAGGAACCCATAGCTGGAACTGGGATCCAAGCCAAATTCCTATGAAGACTAAGAATCTGGACTCCAAGGGGAAGCTCCCACTAACCATGGGCCTAAAGAGAGGCTACACCCATTATAATCTTGCCACATTAACAACGTTTGTGACATTTAACCTATGTTGATCTCATTCTCCGTTGGGGAGGCTCTTGGACAACCCAATTCTACCAAAAAGACCAGAAATGATAGCAAACTCCCTGGCAGGAGATGAACCACCCTTAACACATCAGCTAGTCGAAACCACAGAGGACGGGTCGAGATGAGCAAGACGGCTGCTCACATAGCAAGCCAACAACCTGTACCAGGATGAGACACACAGCAAGGAGACCCAAAATGTTCCAAAGCAGAATTCTAGAAGCTGCTAAGAGCTCAACACTACAGCAGATTTAATACTCACCCACCATGGCTCAGGACGTTTGTGGAAGAGGGGACAGAGAGATTGTAAGAGCCATAGTGGGGGCAATATCCAGGGTCGTCCTACCCACTACTGCTCACATAACTCAATCCTCCATCCCATGGAGCATTCCAACAATCCCTCTGAGGAGGGACCTCAGTGGCATGGGGGCAGGGAGGAGGGAAAGAGTGGTACCAACACATGACTTGTACTACTGAGTTCCAACTTATTAACAAAAAAATAAAGACTAACAATATGTGACTCCAGTTGCCAAACCCAACCAAAAGACAGACGTCCAGAGAATCAGAGGCATTACTGAAGTATCTGAAGACTTGAGGATGATGGGCAAAGCCCTGGGGAAACTGGGCAGAAGCAGGCCCAATGGCCATCTGTGATGGGAGGAGCCCGTGACAACACGATGTCCCCCCCTCCCCCAGTGTGTGATGCTTAGCACTTGGTGCTGTGCTGTGGGACAAGCCTGATGGACACCTGCGAGGTGCTGCAGACTGAGGGGAAGGGGCAGAAGGGCCTAGAAGCTGCTCAAACCAACTCAAAATGCAAGTTCTATGATCCGGGCACATTCTTTTCCACAGTGGCTAACTTGCTCTCTCTCTCTCAAAGGACATGTTGATCAATTATCGCCTCTCAGTCACATATTTCTGGTGGATATAGAAAGGAGTGAGGCAAGCTTACCTGCAGTCTGTTGTGTTTGTACACCATCTACCTGAGGTAGGGGCCCAAGCGTCCCTTCATCATCAAAGGCCAAAATAGGATTCAAAGGAATTTCTGGGTTCTCCTTGGTAAGATCTAATCTGGATGGCTTGGAACCAATGGGCAAGTTTATAATTTCTTCAAAATTTTCATTCTGAACAGACAGTCCATTTTCATTTGGCTGTTTGTCCAAGTTGGTAGAACTGGGGAGTAGGAAAAATATATTGAATATTAAAATGAGTTAGCATTAAAACAGAAAAACAGGCTGGAGACATGGCTCAACTTGCCTGCAAAGCCTACTGATCCAGGTTTGATTCCCCAGAACCCAGGTAAAGCCAGATGCACAAAGTACCACATGAATCTGGAGTTCACTGCAGTGGCAGGAGGCCCTGCATGCCCATACTCACTCTGTTTCTCCTTCAATTAAATGAATAAGTAAATATTTAAAAACCAGAAAACACATTCTTAGAACAACTATAAATTATTTCACAGTAGTTTTACAAGCTTATAACATGAAAAGTCAGGCTGATTGACCACACCACCACTAATGAAAAGTAGTCATGACATATATGTATTTTAGATTATTTTTAAAAATGTTGTCTATTTGGTTATAAATCCTATCAAACAGGACTGTCTGTCAGTTAGCACAGGTGCCCACAGAAAAGGCTCATCACCACCAGCTCTACACTGCCGAGGGAGGCTGTGTGTCACACTCATCTGTCTGATGAAGAGTAGTGCCTAAGACGACCTTCAAAGCACATGTGAGAGGGACCTAGGTGGAGCACGGGGAGAAGAGTTCGCGCAAAGTCACAAGTGCTGAGCGATGATCAGGACCAAATGCATGATTTATCCGGATGTTCTGCTGTTGTTGAGGTGGGGTCTCACATGTTGCCCTGGCTGGCTCTGAACTCCAGGGCTCAAGCAATCTTCTCCCTCAGCCGTCTGAGTAGCTAGGCCTATAGGCTCTTACCACTGTAGCCACCACAGGGCTAGAGGATGGCGCAGTCGTTAAAGGTGCTTGTTGTAAAGCCTAGTGGCCTGGATTACCCACATAAAGTCAGACACATAAAGCGGCACATGTGTCTATAGTCTGTTTGCAGTGGCAAGAGCCCTGGCACGTCTTTCTCTCAAATAAATATCAATATGAAACCCACTATCTCTTGCTGTCTGGTCCTCACCCAGCCATTCCATGTACTCCCTAGCTTTTCAAATGCAAGCTGCCCCTGAAGACTCCACTTGCAAAATCCCATAGATAAATGAAGACCAGATTTGCCATCTTCACTTCTTAAATCGGTCTATAACCCTACATATCTTGACCCTTAGTGATTAAAACTTGCTTAGCCTCTTAAGTAGCTGGGATTACAGGCCTGCACCACCAGGCCTGGCAGTAATGTTATTTAATAACTACTCAAACCTCACCATCAAGAGTCAGAAAAAGCAAGGAGGATGGTGAGAGAGGATTATGATCAGGGTACATTGTATAGCTGTATGGAAGTCGTCCATAATAATAATAAAAACAGAAATGGAAAAAAAGTCACGGAAAGGCTGAGGATATAGCTCAGTTGATAGAGTTACCTGAAACCCTGTCTCAAAAAACAAACAAACAAACAAAACCCTAAAACACAGTTAAGAAAAAAGATACTGTCCCTTCCTTGAGTATAGAGTTACAAATTGTAGAAAAATTAAGGATCGCAAATTAAAAACAAAAACAAACCCAAAACCTTATTATTAAAACTTTGATACTGTACCAGACCCAGGAAATTCGAACAGGGTAAAAAAGTAGTGTTTTGCTCTAATGTGTGGCAATGGAAAAGGCCCCAGTTGGTAAACTCACCTCTCAGAGGTCACGTTTGATTGCTGTAAGGTGACCCCATGTGGGCTGGCTGAGGACTCGCCATTTCCTGCAGCATCAGTCATGCACAGGAGCACAGATCCCTCTGTAACCAGCAAAGGAAACCAAGTAGTTATGGAGATTCCCATCATCAGACCAAACCCGTGGGGACCACAAGATGTGGATGTATGCTGACTCTCTGGATTTGTGCCAAGTCAGCAAACTCTATGCCTCAGTTTCTCCCTGGATAATGGTACCTGTCTGACAGGTTAATGTGAGAATTCAATGCATTCATATGTGCAAAGTACTTAGTGCTCAGCACACTAAGCCTGAAATAAATGTTACTATTACCTTTGCTTGCATTCTATTGCCTCTGGACAAAAGGTATATATTGAAATCGAACAACTGATGAAGGGGGCAGTAAACTGACTGGATTGGCTGACAGAGAATCCCCTGACTGAGGGATGTAGAGCAAGCCACCATGGAGTACCATAAGCAATGAACTGTACTCAATTGAGTATTAGTCGTATTAAGAAAGATAGGGATTTCATAAATGGATGGCCACAGTGAATTATACCCAACTCTGTCATTTCATTAACTGCTCACTTAAGGCAAAAAGGGATGCCTAAAACCTAGGTCAAAGTGAAAATCTTATAAACCTCAATAACATTCTTGGAACAGCATGTTAAAAATGCAACAGAAGCAGGGAGCTGGGGATACAGCACAATGGTAGCACTTGCCAAGCACATATGAGGCCCTACATTTGATTCTAAGCATCATAAGAAAAAAAAAACACACATGTGATGGAGGTAATATGTAATCACAGTAACTCCAGACAAATATAATTAGGACATCCACTGAAGAGCAAAGTATGGAGGTTGCCAATAAAAAGAGGCTGGAGAGATGGCTCAGTGGTTAAGGTGTTTGCCTGCAAATCCTAACGACCTGTGTTCAATTTCCCAGTAGCCACATAAAAAACCAGATGCACAAAGTGGTGCAAATACATCTGCAGTTTGTTTTAAGTGGCTAGAGTCCCTGGTATACCCTCTTTCTCTCTTTTAGTCTGTATCTCTCTGCTTTTAAATAAATAAAAGTACTAAAAATGTTTAAGTCAGGTGTGGTGGCACACGCCTTTTATCCCAGCACTTGGGAGGCAGAGGTAGGAGGATCACCATGAATGCAAAGCCACGGAGACTACATAGTGAATTCTAGATTAGTCTGGGCTAGGACGAGACCCTACTTTTTTTTTTTTTTTTTTTTTTT
>PVHP010011585.1:0-25960 GCA_004024765.1 Zapus hudsonius | reverse complement strand
ATGACATAGAGAAACCAGAATAGCTCCTATTGAAATTAAACCAATATGAACTGGACAGGAGTACTAAAACTCAGGTCAATTTTTATTTAAACACCATTTGGTATAAGCTGTCTAAGAAACTGTCTCAATCCAAAAATTATACTATGTGAACAATTTCTAATGAAACATCACAAATTTTATATTTCCAGTTATTTATTTGCAAGCAGGGAGAGAGAGAGAGAGAGAGAGAGAGAGAGAGAGAGAGAGAGAGAGAGAGAGAGAGAGAAGAGAGAAGAGAGACAGAGACAGAGAGAAGAGAGACAGAGAGAATGGGAACTCCAGGGCCTCCAGCTCCTGCAAGCGAATTCCAGGTGCATGCATCACTTTGTGCATCTAGCTTTATGTGGATACAGGAATAGATCCCAGGTTGTTAGGCTTTGCCGCCAAGTACCTTAATCCCCAAGCCATCTCTCCAGCCCTCACAAATTAAAAAATTACGTATATGCTGGGGTTGGAATCAAAAGAAATGTCTACATCTTATCTTCTGAGAACTGTCATAAATGCAAATTGTGGGTCAGAGAGATGGCTCAGCAGTTAAAGCACTTGCTTGCAAAGCATGATGGCCTGGGTTTAATTTCCCAGGACCCACATAAAGCCAGGTGCACAAATTGGCACATGCACGTGGAGCTTGTTTGCAGTGGCAAGAGGTTCTAGTGTTCCCATTCTAAGTTTTCAAATAAGTTAAATAAAAATATTTTTAAAAATGTAAGTTGTCAACCTGTGTAAATTTAAGCTGGGCACGGTGGTGCATGATTACAATCCTGGCACTTGTGAGGCTGAGGTAGAAAGATCAGGAGGTCAGGGCTATTCTTGCCTACATAGTGAGCTTGAGGCCAGCCTGGAATACAGAGGGAGACCTTGTCTTGAACAGAAAAAAACAAAAACAAAAACAAAAACAATAGAAAACAACACCTGAAAACAAAAACCTCCTCAACCAACATACGTATGCGGAAACCCCTGGAAAGGAAATAGTACCTACCCCACTTCCCACTGACTCACGAACATTCTCATCTCTAGAGTGACATTTCAACTGATGTGAACTCACTGGTGGCAGAAATACCTGTTTCTCCAGTGAGAGCTCCCTTGGTTAAGTCACCGTTTCTTTGATCAGGAGTTTTCTACCGAAGAGAAGAAGAACACGACTTAAAAATTCAATTTATAGTACAAGAGCACTTACTACACATGGGTAAAGGACTGGGTTTGATCCCCAAGTGTGTGTGTGGCTGAACACAAAAGCAAAGCACAGTCATGCCTGATGTCCTAGGTTCTTGGTGGAATACAATTGTAATCCCAGCAGTAGGGAGGTGAGGGAAGAGCATTGGGAGGTTAAGGCCATCCTCAGCTACACAGTGAGTTTAAGGCCAACCTGGGCCACATGAGCCCTGTCTTAAAAAAAGAAAACAAGCAGAAGGCTAAAAATAAAGCACAAGAAAGAAAGAAGAGAGAATAGCCAGGCCAATACCTTAGCTGCTGCCTCTGTCCTCCTGGTTCTTTTCATGATCTCCTCAAGTCGCTGAAAGGAAGGAGCAATTCACAAGGGATGAGACAGGGAGGAAGCCGGGCGCACAACAGACAGCAAGCAGCACACGACTACCTGCCCAGGACCCACCTTCTTCCTCTCCAGGCGCTCCTGCTCTTCTCTCTGGAAGTGCTTCTCCCGTTCCTGCCGGGCCCTCTCGGCCTCCTCTCGGGCGCGGGCTTCCTCTTCTTTCTGGAACAAGAAGCCCACCTGCTTAGCCAAAGCCGGGCCTCTGGGTGTGGAGGCCACGGGAGCCCTTCCCAGCAAGTGCACCTGCTTCTGGGCTCGCTCAGCCTCCTCCTCAGCCAGCCGCTGGGCCTCCTCCTCTTCCACCCTTCGGGCCAATTCCTCTTTCTTTTGCCTGGGGAGAGACACGAAGACGACTTGCAAGAGGAGTTCTTTGAGGAGAGGCCTGAGCCTGTGGGTTTTAGGCAGGCTGCTCAAAGATGCAGAACTAACATGTCCATAGAAACAACCCACTGGTCAAGGGACAAAATGTGAAGTCACCCTTTTTTCTTCCTCTTCCTTGCTGTCTGTGGTAAATAGCAGCCAAATAACTACCACTATTTTGGGGAGAGACTATGGTGGTTTTTTTTTTTTCTTTTGGAAGACCTTCTATTTCTCTTTAAAGGCTGAGACCTGTACAATTAGTAATAATCATCTGAAAGCCCCATACACCAAAAGGAAATCTTTTAAAATAAGTCATAAAGGTTGGGCCATGTAAGCTCAGGCAAGGGTAGGCAGATCCAAGATGGCGACCCAGTTCTAGTCCTGAGTTCCTTCCCTAGCTCTGGTTGAAGAACAAAAAATCGATATTAGCTTTATTGAAAGTACCTGCAGAAATTCCTAGTAATTCTTGTGAGTAGACTGGTTAAGAAACAAAATGCTGGGCCTGGGAGATGGCTCAGTGTTTAAGGATGGCTGGGGTTCCATTCCCCAGTATCTATGTAAATCAGATGCTTAGTGGCACATGCATCTAGAGTTCATTTGCAGAGGCCCTGGAGCACCCGTTCTCTCTCTCTCCATCTCTCTCTGCTTGCAAGTAGATAAATAGAAACATTTTTAAATATTTTATTCATTTTCAAGCAGAGAGAGAGAGAGAGAGAGAGAGAGAGAGAGAGAGAGAGAGAGAGAGAGAGAATGCACCAGGGCCACCACCTTGTGGGTCTGGCTTATGTGGGTCCTGGGGAATTGAACCTGGGGCCTTAGGCACTAGAGGCAAGTGCCTTAACCGCTGAGCCATCTCTCCAGCCCGATAAATAGAAATATTTTAAACATTTTTTAAAAAGATTGAAAAAAAAGAAACAGCATGCTGTGTGGCAGGCAATGTTGTAGCATTGACATAGCCCACCCAGCTATCCTCAGAGTTTTATCTGAAAGAAAGAAATGAAGGTTGGTTATGCAGCTTTAGAGTGATAACTACCAAGCGAATGAGGAAACCTGGAGATTAGAGATGTGTTAACTGCAAAGCAGACTGGACAATGGTGTCCTGTTGCGGCTTTTGTTCTGTAAATATGTGAATACAAGCCTGTTTGTTTGAGTCCACATACATGCACATCTCCTGACAGTTCAGACTAGAAAGGGTGGCTCAAAATGCACATAATTCCTGAAAACTGTGAGATTATGAAAACACTTTTCCCCTGTCAACCTTTCTCCACCAAGGTTGCTGTGCTTTATTAATGAGAACATGGCTTAAAGGGAAAGGGTTGGCAGGGACATCAGTTAGTTGGCAGAGTGCTTGCTTAGCAAGCATGGAGTTCTGGGTTGGATAAACTGCATAAACCCAGTGTGGCGGTGCTTGCCTGTAATCTCATCACTAAGGAAGCGGAGGAAGGATGCTCACAAGTCCAAGGTCATCCTGGGCTACATCTTGAGTTTGAGGTCAGCCTGGGATACATTAGACCCCGTTTCAAAAGAAAACAAACAAACAAAACCTCCACACAAAACAAAGGAAACCCAAACTGGGAAAGAACAGTAACAATAAGCCTTCGTGGCCAACAGCACTCCAGGTTAGCCTAATTCTGAAACATTTCCACCTGCTCCCTTCAAATGGAAGACATAACCCAGGGCACCACTGCGGGACCACGACATCAGGACCCTGTCACCCCTTACCTTTCCAGGTCTTCCTTCTCCCTTCTCTCCCTTTCCTCCTTCTCCCTCTGCTCTCGGGCTAGTCGCCTCTTCTCGGCCAGTAGCCTGGTGGCCTCTTCTGGGTCAGTGGTACCTGCGGAGGCCTTAGGAACAGCACTGGCAGTCACGGCGGGTGATGGGGCCACGGCCAGAGGAGGGACTGTGATTGGAACAGCTGTACAAATAGGGACGGGGAGAAAAGCAAGTGGAAACAAAACTTGAAGAACAAAGCAAAAACTAGCATTTCTCTCACCCCGGGCCTAGAATTCATCATTCTCAAAGAAAAGGGAACATGCATCACTGTGTGTTCTCACGGTTTCCCTGTATTCTCTCTCTCTGTAACCAAGCAACAGATGACAAAACTGCATGTGTGAGATGCCCAGCAAAGCTCACGCCCTGCCCCCAAGTCTTATTTTATAGCAGCTAAATCAGCTCACAACATCTGCCAAAGAGAGAGGGGCTTCATGTTAGGTTCTCTGAGCAAAATGAAAACGAGAGCCTCCATTTTTAAAATTCCATTTTAACAATTCCTCTCCTTTTGTGACTTTTACTCAAGCATGAAATAATTCCTATGACCATCCTCACACCCATGCCGCATGTCCAGATGCAAGCTGGGCAGGTGACACCCAACAAAGAGGTCTCTTTTTATTTATTTTTTGGTTTTTTTTTTTCGAGGTAGGGTCTCACTGTAGCTCAGGTTACCTGGAATTCACTCTACAAGTCCCAGGCTGGCCTTGAACTCACAGTGATCCTCCTACCTCTGCCTCCCAAGTGCTGGGATTAAAGGTATGCATCACCACTCCTGGCTTTTTTTTATTATTTAGGACAGTGCCTGTGTAGCCAAGGCTGGCCGGGAACTCAGTACGTAGCCCAGGTTGGCATCAGACTTGTGACTATTTGCTTTAGCCTCCTGGATGGCTGGAAGCATCACCACTCTATGACAAAAGGCTCCTTTAGATGAAACCACCCAGCTCTGGCTCCAGCCTGAGACACAAGGAAGCCATGGCCTTGTCAGGGGCAGGCAGGTACACAAGCTTCTCACATACTCGACTGGGAGTCCTGATGCTGAGATGCAAGACGGGGGCAGATTCGTTCCTTAGTCTTGTTCAGATCAGGGAGGTGACCTAGGACAGGTGTAGGAAGGGCCTGAGGCTCTTATTATCATCCTACACCACGGTGAGGGAGGAGCAACCCAGAGCTTTGTGCTCTGGCCCCTGATCCTCCAATCCCAACCTTTCTTTGCTAATTTGTGCCCCTATTTCTGTCCCCTCAGAGCTTTCCTTTCCCTTCCCTCCCCTCTTCCTTCTTGCCTGCTTGAGCTACTCCTTACAACCTGGTGCTTGCTAGGCAAGCCTTCTACCACTCAGCTACATCCTCAGCCCTCTCTGTATTTTCCATTTTGAGACAGGGTCTTGTTAAGTTGCCCAACTTGACTTTCTGTCTGCTCTGCAGCTCAGACAGGCCTGAATTTGAGATCCTCCTAGCTCAGCCTCCAGAGTAGCGAGGATGACAGAAATGCGCACTAGGCCTGGACCAACGTACTTGTTACTGCCTTGTTCCCGAGCCCTTATCTTTTTACTCTGCACAAAAGCAACACTGGACTCTTCCACACTGACAAGGCCTCTTGTCTTGGGACCATCTAGTCTTTCTTGGCCCCTATCCTCAATGAGTGCTAAGCAGAAACAGTGTGAATGAGAATAATTTTCATAAAGAAAATGCTGAGATCCTAGCTTCAGGTGAGTCCAAAGTTCTAAACAGCATGCGGCTGTCTCTCAGAAGACACCCACAGCTCTTCTGGACTTCCGTCAAGAACCTATGCTAACCCAGAGGTCCTCGAAAGTACTGTGCTTTCTGCCTCTGGCCCCACCTTCTCACATTCTGATCTGGTAGGTCTGAGGTAAGCTTGGGCTCTGTTGGTAGTTTAAAATGTTTCCAGAAGTTTTCTTGAAAAATCTTTCATTCAATTTGATCCGGTGGCACGCATGTTGGAGGTAGGAAGATTGCCACGAGTCTGAGGCCACCCTGAGACTACATAGTGAATTCCAGGTCAGCTTGGGCTACAACAACAACCCCCCCCCCAATTTTTTATTTTCATTCAAAAAGTAGAGATTCATTGTCTTTCCTTGAATGTGAGTTTAAACTAGTGATGACTTCTTCCTTTTTTTTTTTTAATTTGAAGCAGGGTTTAATTTTTCTTTAATTTTTTTTAAATTTGAAGCTGGCCTGAAAATTAGTATATAGTCCAGGCTGGCCTCAAACTGGTAATCACAAATCCTCCTGCCTCTGCCTCCCAAGTGCTAAGTTTTGGGGTTCAGCAACAAGGAATATAAAGGAATATAAATCTATATTCCTGATGCCAGCACTCTGAGCCCCATGTTTTGTGAAGTACTGCACTCAGCCAAACAGGAGGACTCTGGATGCACATCTAAATGAGCATGCCAGGATTCCAACAGGCCTGTCAAGGCAAAGTCCTCTTGTTAATAGGTAAGAAAATTATGCTTAAAGAGAAAGGTCCTAAAATGAGGCAGAGAAGAGTTTCCAAGTGTCCCATCAGAAAAGTGAAATCAACAGGGCACGGAGAGGACCACACCCCAGCAGCACCCAGCCCGTCCTCACCAGGGTCAGCTGGCTCCAAAGGCGTCCCTTCTTCACCTGTGGCTTCTTCCACCTTCACTAAAGGTGTTCTGCCCTTGAGCGAGGGCTCACTGGCAATGCTCTGTGGTTCCTTCTCAAGGTCTTTCTTCTCGGGCTCCACTCTGACTTCTCTCTTGACGGGGCGGATGTTGCCAGGGGATGGGGGCCGGGCCTGAGCAGAAGTAGCTTTGACTGAGCCAGGGGACATGGAGGACACTGGTCGGGGAGTGCCAGGCAAGTGAGGCAAGGACTTGGATGGGAGCCTGGGAGCAAACAACATGGAAAGAGGGCACGTCACATCAGTCAGCCTGGGGTCACCATCGACCCAGGTACCAACCAGTGGAAAACCAAGCAGACATTTAGACATGCCTATTTGGAGAAGAGGAGCCCCTGAGAGACCCAGTGCCACGTTCCCTTTTCTTTCGGTGAGGAAGCCTGTTACTCCTTAGGTCAAAGCCAGACTGACGGACGCTAACTCTCCAGGAGTGGAGCAGCTAAACTTACCACAGCCGGGCAGGAGCTGGAGATCTTGCTTTGGGATTGGATGGAGACAGAGCCCTTCGGGTGCCAGAGGTAAGGTGGAAGGGTATGTTTTCTCGCTCTCTCTCTCTTTTGTGGCCCTGAGTTCAGAGAAACTTAATTAGATTTTTCTGTGCTTGACAACCATAGCCTTAATATCAACAATGAGCTATAGATTGTCTAATAGTTTCTTAGAAGATTCCTAAACTCTGTTGTGTATGTCCATTCCTCCTCCACAAAAGGCCTTGTTAGCCCCAAACTGAACAGTATAGCTGAATTAACTCAGATGACAAAGAAAGTTGCTCTAGATGGGTGATATGAACTATGTCTGTTAAAAAAAAAACGGCAGGCTTTAAGAAGCACTTACACGTTCTAAAATTACCTGGAGCAAAATCTCTCTCAATGTGGCTTCTCTTCACATATGTTAAAATAAAAATCACTTCCATTTTTTAAAACTTTGTTTTCCTTTTCTTTTTGTGGTACTGGGGATTGAGCTTTGGGCCTCATACATGCCAGGAAAGTGATCTACTAGTGAGCCACACCATCGGCCCAGTTTTTAAAAAGGTTTCATTAAAGCACTTCCCCCACCCTTTAAACTTCTTTCGCATTTTCATTTTTCCTTCTGGAACATACCACTGTTTAGTAGTCATTGTAGAAGTTTACATGTCTGCTGTTTCACACATCAGTGCATTTCCCCTTAGATGTATATAGACAACATGTCCTTCATAATGTCCTCTTTCTAGTCAAGGAAAGTCAGGTTCAAGGTGAGGGATACACTTCAATTGGAATGAAACTGAAGCGTACAGGTGGGCTAAGACATCAGCCCCTCCCTGATGGCCAACTTGTAATTCAGCCCGAGAATTCCAAGAAAAAGCAGCCGAAGGAAGTATTTGGAGATTCTGAAGTCAAAGAAGAAAGGAGAGAAAGAGTGGGAGGGGTTGGGGGGATGGAGGAAAAGAAAGAGGTGAGAGGAAGGAAGGAAGAGAAGAACGTGGAGAGCAAATAGATCCACTTCAAACCCCCGAGACTGTGACAGGTATGACAGGATGGTATTGAAGGCTGGCTGGTGGGGACTACGGGAAACTTCAGGAAAGCAGATGGCAAGGGTAGAAGGAAAGGGCAGAGTATTATCTAACCTCCAGGAAAAATGGCTCACAGTGAACCTTCTCTCCTGTACTGTCAGCCAGCCTCAGGCACCAATGTTCTTCTTCTCTTCCCTCTATTCCCCAGGGTCCCTCCTCACTGCTATCAGTATTTCTAGCTGGCAGGTAGGGGAAACATTTACAGGTCTCTATGTCTCCCTGGAGCTCCTAGCACAGAAGAAAGAACAGGAGGAGCTTCACAAGCCACCAGCCAGTTCAGGGGCATGGCTACCCTCTGCCCCAGTTTGGATTCCAAGAAGGCAGGGGGTGGGTCCTGCCAGTAGCCATATGGCTCTCTTGCTAGTGGGCTGGGTAGCCCTTATGTCTCTGGAAGATTAGAAGCCAGGATGGAAGGCCTACAGGCTTTAAGCTCTGAGAACCTTCTTCTTCTTCTTCTTCTTCTTCTTTTTTTTTTTTTTTTCCGAGGCAGGGTCTCACTCTAGCCCAGGCTGACCTGGAATTCACTATGTAGTCTCAGGGTGGCCTTGAACTCATGGCGATCCTCCTACCTCTGCCTCCCGAGTGCTGGGATTAAAGGCGTGCGCCACCACGCCGGCCAAGCTCTGAGAACTTTCTTTAATCAAAGTACCACGTACACTCAAGACTGTAGTAAACATCTCTTGAAATATGATATATCGACTGCCAATATGTCTATTGAAAGATGTGCAACATTATCCATCATTAGAGATACAAATCACAGTCACAATAAGATATTACCTCACAACCATTAGGATGGCTAGTACAAAAATAAAATCAGGATGCCAGGAAGATGGCTCAGCGGTTAAAGGCACTTGCTTGCAAAGCCTGCCAGCCTGGGTTCAATTCCCCAGTACTCATATAAAGCCAGATGCACAAAGAATCTGGAGATCATTTGCAGCAGCAGGAGGCCCTGGTGTGACCATTCTTCTCATTCTCTTTCTTTCTCTCTCTCACATATTCTGCTTGCAAATAAATACAAATATTCTTTAAAAAATTTAAAATCTTTTTAAAAAATTAAAAAACTGAAAATAAGAAGGGTTGGTAAGGATGTGGAGAAACTGGAAGTCTTGTGTGTGATTGGCAGGAATGTAAAATTGTGCAACTATTATGGAAAACCGTGTACGTCCAAACAAATTCAAAGCAGTCTACTACTCAGACTTAAAAAGGAAGAAAATTCTGACATGTTGCAAGGATGAACCTTGAGGACATCACAGGAAGTAAACTAAGTCACGGCAATTAAAACGTTCATGATTCTACTTATGAGATACCTAAAGTAGCGAAAGTCACAGCGACAGAGTGGAATGGTGTCTGGGGGGGGGGGCAGTGGAATGTGAGGAGTTAAAGTGCATAGAGGTCCAAGATTCAACATGTTCTAGAGACTGTGTTCCAGAACATCCTTGTGAAAATATACTTGATACTACACTTACTGATTACGTCGAGTAAGTGTGCATGTTTGAACTAAACATTCGGGGGCTGAGGCGACAGCCCAACCTGTAAAGTGTTTTTGCCTTGCAAGCGTGAGAACCCCAGAATCTACTTGAGAAAGCTGAATGTGGTGGCATGCGCTTGTACTGCCAGTGCTAGGGGAGGGCTGGTCAGCCAGTCTAGCCTAACTAGGTGAGTTCCAGTCTGATGACAGACTGTGTCATGACACCCGAAGAACCATTCCTGAAGTTGGTCATGTTTCCTCGCCACACACACACCAGTGCACTGCACACACATAAAACATTAAACCCTCGTCTTGTCAGCAGCCCATTTTTAAGCACTCAAGGTGGCCAGTCACTTCTGACTTCCACAGTGTACATTTATTAGCCATTTTCAGTCAGTAATAGTTGCAATTAGGTGAAAAGACATCTAACTGATCACACAGAGAAAGAGGTGGGTATTAAAAAGAACAGGACACAAAGGACCAGGTGAAGACAAACCCCTCTCCTGTTAGCCAAGGGACAGCTTGCCCTGGCCAATAAACACTCTGAACTGCTCTGCATCATGGTTGCCAGGATCTCCAAAGAATCACGGGGCATCAAAGGGAGGTTCGCCCTTGGCACACAGGGCTGCGAGCGGACCCAGTTAGGAACTAAACACTGATGCCTTAAGGGGCTCAAAAGAAAATCGCTGTGGGCAAAGCCATCAAGTTCTTGCAGCCCTTGAGTATCTTTTAAGTAAAATCCTCTTACGTATCCATCGGCTTTATACATCTGAATTACTCTGAAAAATTAAAATCAAAGCTTTAGTCTTTTGTGACAAGGATCATACTACTGTCTTAAGAAAAAGCAGTGATATCTGGGGGTCTGGTGAGTCCTTTAAGGTCAAGGGATGGGGTCCAAAGCCATAGGACAATGGCTGCATCTTCCAACTATTGCAAATAAATACACAGTTTAGTAAACAATGATGAAGAAAGATTCCTGGAGACTTACAAATCACCTCATTGCACTTGCAGCAAGACGAAAACGAACATTAGCTCAGCTACACTGCCAAGAATGCAAGTACAAATTACAGTCCTCACTTGAAGACATGGCTTTGTAGCACAGCCCACTATCCTTTCAAGAGGTGCTTATTTAGTAAACAGCTAGTGTTCCAGAATACTTATTTTGACCATATTTTATATTGTGGGCTTTGATGGAAATTAGCTAATAAGCAGGATAGAAGCCCTCATTTTGTTCTTAGTGAGTTCAGCCAGCCTCTGAAATGGTTGAGATAAAACCTCCGGGAAGCAGTCTAGCCTGTTTCCCTTCCAAAGACCATTTGATCTCCTTGTTTTCAGAAGTGAAAGTGTCCTAGCGTGCATGTCTTTATACAAAGGCCCCAGCAGGATAGGACATTCAGATGTGCTTGAGCAAAGAAGAGCTTAGATCTTCAAGCTCAGATGTGTAGGAAGAGCAAACTGCCCCAGTGGAAAGGCAGTGAGGGGACTGAACAGCAAGCCAAGCCGCCCGAGGACAGGTGGGAGAGTGTGTGTCACAGTCGCCTGGGCTTACACCCACCACAGAATGCAGAGGTCAGCAACCTGGTATTGTACCCATAGTACACTTGGGGGCAGGATCCACCCTGCACAGAGACAGACCTGTCTCCTAGCCTCCAGCTGCTCCGGTTACTCACCACTGTGCCGTGGATGGTCCTCCTTCGCATGGAGCCCTCAGGTGGTGTCACAAAGAGCTTTGGTCGATCCGCTGGGTTTCTAGAGTGTACAGCTTTGGAAGGCATGATGATGGGGCTGTAAGATGCTGAACGAGGACAAATGGGGATAACTAGAGTGCAGGTGATTGGTTTTACACAGAGGGCCAGAGGAGCAGGTGAAGAAAGTCAAAAGCAGGTTCAGGAGAAGGAGTGGAACAGAGACAGAAAGAAAAGTCAGGGAGAAGGTGTTATTACCTACAGGTGTCCTGAGCCATTGCACTCGACTCTCCTCACATCTTGCGAGTCTATGATGTGTCCAAGCCAAAAGAGTTATTTGGCTATTTCAGTTCTGACTGAAGATACATATGCAATCTAATAATCATGGAGAGCAATGGCCCTGCATCACTATAAACCATGGTTCTGGGAAAACACTGTATCAGTGATGTTACTTTCCCATGAAGACTGGTTTGTAGTCAGATTTTTTTCCAACGATCTCTAAGATGTAGCAAAAGGTGGAAAGAAGTGTGCAAGCAGGCAAGCAAATACACTACCAATGTCTCAAGTCCCAGCACTGGGGAGGCATGGGTAGGAGAATCACTGTGAGTTCTCGGCCACCCTGAGACTACACAGTGAATTCCAGGTTAGTTGGGCTAGAGGGAGACCCTAACTCAAAAAACAAACAAACAAACAAACAAACAAAAGCAACTGAGATTTAAAAATGGTAGCTGACCAAGTCTTACCAGGTGTTAAGACTTACTATAGGGATAGATCATAATCTCAAGGAAAGAGCCTTGTAAATGTTTGATCTATTTAAAGTCAAGCTAACACAGGCTTCTGGGTTTTCCCCAGAGCCCAGAAATTCAATAGCTTGTAAGTGGCAGCACTAGAACATATGGGGAGATTGGATGTAACTATTTAAAATGGTGAAAAGAACGCAAGTATGCCAGGATTGCCAAGAAGTATGGTTGAATCATGAGCAGTTTTTATAGTCATATGCAAGATGGAACATGTTTTTGAAAACCCACATAGTTTCTAGGTATTTGGCTTCAAAGGACTCTGTCACTAACCAAATTATTCTGAATAATGGGTTTGAGGTTAGTAAAGTTCCTTGGTCCTTTTCAGATCTCATTCAGGAAACTTGTTCTCCAGCAAAAACAATCTGATTAAAAATGTTTACTGAGGATCATACTAAGTACTTGGGCCAGGTTGTAAAATTACTTATCAAACTTTGGCTATTGTATCAATCCTTTATTTTGATTTATTTGTTTATTTATCTATTTATTTATCTATTCATTTATTGACAGGATCTCACTATGCAGCTATGCAGCCCAGGCTGGTATGAACTTGTAACAGTTCTACCTCAGCCTCCAGAGTATGGAGCATGCACCACCTGGCCCATCTTTGCAATAAGCCTTTGAAGAGACTGTTATGCCAGGTAAACATAATATTACTACTAAAACCTCAAAGTTCACAAGACAAGCTTGAGGCAATCTTCATTTTCCCAGTTACAGATTTAAAATATTTAATTGCTATTTGACTTATTTAATCTGTAGATGATAAATTGATCAGACTGTATCCCCAACCTCCACAGCTCCTAAAGGACATCTTTATCAATTCCCCTCTTTCATCAAATGCCTCCCAGCACCTTCTGCTTATCAGGGAGCAGTTAAGGCAGCGGACTGGAGGCTGAGCTGCCCTTTCTCATCATCTGAGAACAGATTTCTGTTCTGTTCTGCTGTTCCCTCAGTTCTTCTTAAAGAACACAAGGGTGGAGATAGAGCTTTACTTTTGACCTTCAATGGTGGAGGATGAATCCTTATCTAGAGGAAAGAGAACCTTGTGTCATTTTCTTGTGATCCCAAGGGAAAGTATTTGAAAATACCTTTTCTTAAGCAGGACAGCAAGGCACTTGCATCTTGTAGACAAGGAAAGAGTTCACTAATGCAAAGCTCTCCCAAGTCAATCAAATGTATTCCAGAGAAGATATCCTGTCACAAGGCACTGTTGGGGCTGAATGACCAGGAGAAGAGCAGCGCCCAGGGCACAGCCAGGGCCCCTAAGCTTGTTCAAGGATCCAGAAACCCTAGAACACAGCCCTGATCTAAGGCCATGGAGCGACACAAAGAAATGTTGGTTTGTTTTTCCCCCTTTGGAGGAAATAATTTCGTGACTCATCTATGGAGTATTTCCTAAAACCACTTTATCATGTCTTTTTTTCCCTCTATAGTGCTGGTGGAAACATTAAATATAGGTTGAAAATATTCTTTTTTTTTTTTTTTTTTTTTTTGACGTATGGTCTCACTCTAGCCCAGGCTAACCTGGAATTCACTGTGTGGTCTCAAGTGGCCTCCAACTCACAGCGATCCTCCTACCTCTGCCTCCCAAGTGCTCAGATTAAAGTCATGTACATCTATGGCCGGTTGAAAACATTCTTAAATCTGCAAATGAGAGGTGTGATACCTGGTTTCTCAACACTCAAGGGGTCTACAGTTTGCTCAGGAGGGTTCTATGACCACTGAGCACTGAGAAATAAGGGTGGCTGGGTTTTTGTTTGTTAGTTTTGTTTTAAGGGTGGCTCTTATGACCTGCTACTGTAATCCTGGTCATGGATATAAATCACCCTTTTATCAACAGCAATTGGGAATAA
Source organism: Zapus hudsonius (assembly GCA_004024765.1). Classification (NCBI taxonomy): domain Eukaryota; kingdom Metazoa; phylum Chordata; class Mammalia; order Rodentia; family Dipodidae; genus Zapus; species Zapus hudsonius. The sequence goes on along the minus strand of PVHP010011585.1, from coordinate 12,234 downwards.
GATGAAGTCAGGAGACAAAACTAAAACGGAAAAGTAATAAGGATAGTAGATTGAAAAACAGAAAAATTTATCTTTGAAAAGATGCCTGAAAGAAATATTTACATATATAATTCCAGAAAACTTGTAAAAACTAAGAGTTTTGTCTCATTAAACAGGGCTGTGGGCTGGAGAGATGGCTCAGCGGTTAAGGCACTTGCCTCCAGTGCCTAAGGCCCCAGGTTCAATTCCCCAGGACCCACATAAGCCAGACCCTCTCTCTCTCTCTCTCTCTCTCTCTCTCTCTCTCTCTCTCTCTCTCTCTCCCTCTCTCTCCCTCTGCTTGAAAATGAATAAATAAATAAATAAAAAATTTAAACAGGGCTGTGTCAATGTGATGGGCATCTCTGACCTAAGGAATGCATTAGTAAAACAGGCAACGCAAAGGCGAGCCACTGTTTCACACTAAGTACATTTCAGGACTACAGCAATGTTTAAAAAGAAGAACAAGCAGTATGCAGATAAAAAGTGTGCAGACTGAACGTAACCATGAAGAAGAAAGGGGGGAAGGTGGGCAGGTACAGTGAGTGAAGAATGAGGAAATGGCGCTGGAAAGACTAGAGGAAGAGTGAAAGAATGGACAAGAGTTAGTGAAGGACAGTGTTCTAGCTTCGAGGCAGGACTTTAGACACATAATGTGAGGATTCAGATGCATGATGTCTTACTCTATGGAGAGCCTATGAAAAAGGGTGGTGGAAAATCAGCTGGAAGGTTCTTCAACATGATGAAGAGCTTTTATTCTTTGCAAAAAAGTACGAGATTCATAGGCATTTAAAAAAAAAACACAAAACAACTACCTTGAAATGTGGCACTTTTCCCTTCAGAAAAATCCCAGGCAAGATGACGCATATTCAAGAGTTTCTAAGTGGCTTAATGTGAGGTGGGTGCTCAGGCTACCATATTACTTGGTTTCCAGAAGAAGGCAGTGGGAGTGTGCATCCTTGACTGACTCCCAGAGGTGCTGTGAGAAATAGACTTGATACTCATTAGCTCACCAGGCACTGTAGATGAAAGTAACCATAAAATCACTAAGAATTCTTCTTTGTAAGGCAGACTAAGAACATGACTAAGCTTGCACAGCAAGTGCATTTTAAAGGGAACTTTTTAAAGAAGGTATGTAATTCCCTCAGTGCCAGGGCTGAGGGCTGTTAGACTGGTTACACAGACACCAACTGGGCCCAAAGAGAGTTGAGAAAATATAAATCCTCTCATCAAGAGAGAAATGACACCAAAAGCCTATATGGACCTCTCTTACCAACTGGATAGTCCGCACTTATTTCTCATTAAATCACTGGCTCATTCAGGCACTTTTTGTTTGAATGTTAATAGCCAGGACTAGTAATACTTGAATCAGCCTTCAGAGTTACAGAAAGGCACAACTCCTAGGTTACAGGAAGATAAGCCCCAACCAACAGCCACATTAAGAAGCTTTATGCTTAAGGAATAGGCTTGTGCTGATTTTATTCCCAAGCCCACACATTAGTGTTAAATATATTTTTGGTTTTTTGAGGTAGGGTCTCGTTCTAGCCCAGGTTGATCTAGAATTTACTATGTAGTCTTAGGCTGGCCTCAAACTCACAGTGATCCTCCCGGGTGTACAAATACAGGGGCACAAAGACTGGCAGGTGAGGGATACATTTTTCTGGCAACCTCACAGAGGCAGCTGAAGCCATGTGGTAACAGGGGTGGGTGTCTACCTGGTGCCTGGTGTCCAGATGTGCTGCTAAGGTGGATGGAAAGAGGAAACGATGCCAAGGGCATGAAGCCAACCACCAACACACACTTCCACTGGAGTGGAGGGAAGGAAGCACACCTCAGGAAGAATGGAGGGGGACTGGATGGACAGGGGCAGAGCAGACGGCTTCCAGAAGAGGACTTTACCTCACCGGAAGTTCCACCAGGATGGCTTTACCTGCGTCTCCAGACAAGGCAGCGGTGCTTTTGCTTCTGGCCAGGAACGAATGTGTGGGCGTCAGCAGTCTGCTAACAACGCTGCTCTCCCAGGGGCTGAGCTGCAGGCGGCGAGCTAGACGTCACCACATAAGTAAGATGTTAGAAGTATTCCTTCCAGGGCCAGGAGGATGTAGAACATCCAGAGAGGCCAGGCTCCCTGATTGGACAACATGATCCCTACCCAGGGGGAGCAGCTATTCTACAAATCTTGTCTTTCTTCAAGGTATCAAGTTTGTGGCAGGCTCTCGTGGGTAGTGGATTTTGCTATCCATCCTCCTTCAGAAATCAACAGCTCATTTCAACTACAGATCTGTCATGTATTGACTACTCAAGAATGTACCCACCTGATGGGCATCAATCATCTCAGCCAGAGGACTTCTAAGCACCCCAAACAGCCAATCCCATAAGAAGTGTTGGCAGGTTAATGGAAGAATAGATTTGCATAGAAGACAGAAAGGGCTCCATTAAACTAGGCTAGCTCTCCATGAATCGCTATTAGGGCAACTGACCAGAGATGAACTATAATAAAATGAAAGAGACTCATGCAAAGTTCTGTATGATGGCTTTTGACCATTCCATTCGGCAAGCCAGACTCTTTCAGGTCCTTGTTTGGCAACAATAGAACATTTTTGGCTCAGGATCAAGGTTAAAGCTGTAGAATGATAAAATTAAACAGAAAAACTAAAACCCAATATAAACACAAAGCTGAACATTACTGATGTATGCTAGGAGAATGGAGGAGAAAAATTAAAATAATACAGTGACATATGGGTCCTAAATTATACTGGGACTTGGCAAGGTCATAGTAAGACATGCATGCTAACTATTATTGACTTAATTTATATTGCCAGCTGCTAGCAATGGCACAAAAACACATAGGTATTTTCAAAAACTACCAGCCCCTTCTACAGATGCCATTTCAATGGAATGACCACTTGTGATATTCCTATTTTACTCGGGATAGTCTTTAAAACCACCCAAGCAGACCAAGGCCACTTTTATAATCTTCAGATTCAAGTCTCTGTGAGCAGGTGCTCTTGCAAAGCCCATAGAGATGATCTTTCAGAAGGATGACCCTTAAACTCTAGGCCACCATTATTGATAAAAGGTAAATATTATTTTACAGAAAATATTTTTTTTTGCTGTTTGGAAGGAAGAACCAACTTCTGGTAAGTGCCATAACCATATAATTTTATTTTAAACGTGACTGTTCTGATCAAAGCTCTGGTTAATACAAGAATTAGTAAATTATTCAATAGGTCTTCTAGTTACTAGGAGAGTCTTGATAGTTAAACTATAGTCTGTTTTTTTGAGGCAAGGTCTTACTCTGTAGCCCAGGCTGGCCTGAAACTATGACTCATAGGCTGCCCTCCAATTCATGGCAATCCTCCTGCCTCTGTCTTCCAAGTGCTGGGATTATGGGTATGAGCTATCTATCATACCCAGCTTCAAGAAGTTGAATTAAATATTTTATAGCATTAAGACTTAAGAAAAAAGATCTGTAATAAAAACACCTCTGCAGTTAAACTTAGGAGAAGCACCATGGGCAGCTGTTAGCATACATGGTAGGACAACAGGAGCATCTGTAATAACAGAATATAAACACAGCCTAAATGGGAGCATAGAGAATAAAAATCAACGGAGAAAAAGCAATGGGGTTAATTGAAAATCTTGGAACTATATGTTCAATAGATGAGGAAAGTGGGAGGGAAAAAAGGAGCTTTCTTCTTGGAGATAACCCCTAGGAGGCCTGGGGTTTAGGACTGCAGAAATGAGACAGCCTTGAAAAGGTAAGTCCTCTTCTTTTCATTGAGAAATTCAGTTACTTGATTTCTTCAGGGCATCAACTACAGAATGCGCTTCAGATGAAGATCATTGAAAACACATATAACTCGCATTATAGCAAATCCCACAGTGGGGAATTCTGACCGGTGATGCTGATAAGTCCCGTGATCAACGTTCACAGCAGGGGAGGCATATGGAGAGGATGTGTTTCTGCTAATGTAGCCCAGGCAGCCCTGATGGTTTCAGACTAACATAACAGATGATCTGGGCCAAACACGCATGATGGCTCTCTGTACCACCACATTCCTCCTCCAAGCATGACATCACTGTTCAGTTTCAGGTAATGGGTGCCAAGGAGTTAGGTAAATGTTACTAGAGGCTGAATTTTTTTTCCATGAGGAGGAAATTTAAATATTAAGTGAAATATTCCATATTTTAAAAGTTACCATTAATTCAAATTAAAACCAGAAAAAAAAAAAGCACTCCCCGGGGTTAAAAAGAATAAGACTTTGGGCAGAAGGTAGCTAGAGATCCATCACAATGAAATGTGATATCGATTTCAGGAGAAATGTATTGACTTATTTTTTTAATCTCTGAACGAGACAAGGTCTTACTAGGTAACCTTGAACTTTGGATCATCCTGCCTCAGTTGCCCAAGTGCTGGGACTACAGAGGTGTTCACCACTAGATCTAGCTTGATTGACTAATTTTAAGCAGAGTAGGCTGCCTCGTTTTCTCTCTCTCTCTTTTTTTTAGGTAGGGTCTCGCTCTAGTCCAGGCTGACCCAGAATTCACCCTGTAGTCTCAGGCTGGCCTCAAACCCACAGGGATTCTCCTACCTCTGCTTCCCAAGTGTTGGGATTAAAGATGAGTGCCACCACACCTGGCTTCATGCTAAATCCCGTTTTTCCTTGAGAAAAGTCTGGTTAGGTGGGTAGATTAATGGTAAGGATACACACTCTTCTTTCCTTTCTTTTTTTGTCTTTTGGTTTTTTTTCCAGGTAGAGTCTCACTCTAGCCCAGGCTGACCTGGAATTCACTATGTAGTCTCAGGCTGGCCTTGAACTCATGGCAATTCTCCTGCTCTGCCTTCTGAGTGCTGGGATTAAAGGCTTGTGCCACCAAACCTGGCAGGACACATACTTTTATGCAAAGATTTCCAATGACAACATTCTCTCTTTCGTAAGAAATTATAGCAATATATAACAGGGGTTTCCTTTAAGCCAGGTAATTTTATCAGTCCATGTGACATTATATTCTGGCATAAAAAAACCAAATATTTTAAAACTAGTAGGTCACAGGTATAGACTATTATGCTTGCAGGATCCTGGAAGCCCGTTTGAGGAAGTTACTATTGGCTATGTGATCGGATAAATCTCAGTATATTTAGTAGCCAGTAGAGCTGTTGGATACGTTCTAGCCAATCATGAATCCTAATGGTTTCAGAGCTTTAATTTAATATCAGCTTTATGGCCAACCAAGAAAGTTCAAACAATCTAATAAATAATGTTCATATACTTTTTTGGGGACATATTTGTCTGTAAAGGCTTCTAACTTAATTTGATAATAAAGATTTCTATTGAAATAATAAGGTAATAATTTTCAAAACAGCTAGAAAAATTAGTTCTAAATTAAAGACACTCAATCCAGATGAATTTCTGATCTCATCAAAAGGCCTAATCCTCTCCAGGTGTCCCCACAAATATGTTCTGAATGCTCCATCAGCAGCTGATGTCAGTTTTGGAATTAGAACTTTGTTGGAGCTGTGTGGCTAGGGGTGGGCTTATGGGGGTTATAGCCAGCTTCCCCTTGACAGTGTTTGGCACATTCTCTTGTTGCTATTGTCCACCTGATGCTTGCCAGGAGGTGATGTCCATCTTCTGCTCAAGCCATCATTTTCCCTGCCATCATGGAGCTTCCCCTGAAGTCCATAATCCAAAATAAACCCTTTCCTCCACAAGCTGCTTTTGGTTGGGTTCTTTGTTGCAGTAACGAGAAGGTTGACTACAACACATACCATGCGGGAACCCTTTCCAGTCCGGCCTTATCTGTGAGACCAGGAACTTGCTCTCAGCTCCTCTGCTAAGGGTGCAGAAAAGCAGAACTCACAAGTTCAATGCTATCCTTGTTTTATCTTAGCTAATATTCAACTTCCTAGGATTATATTGTGATTCAAAAGGTAGTTTACTGGCCCCAGCTACAGGTTGGCTATTGTATTTCTATTGACCTTGATGTTAGCATCTTAACTCCACTTCTAAGTATTTTTATTTGAGATTTGTCAGAGAGAGAGGGAGAGAGAGAGAAAATGTAAATGGGCAAATCAGGGCCTCTTGCCACTGCACATGAATGGACTCTGGACGCATGTATCACTTTGTAAGTCTGGCTTTATGCAGGTACTGGCTGGGGCATTGAACCCCTACCTAATGGCAGGCGTTGCAAGCAAGTGCCTTTAACTGCTGAGCCATCTCTTCAGCTGCCTAACTCCACTTCTAATGCAGCTGAAGCATGAGTGTACAGCTGGGTGTGAAAGTCCACACCTGTAATCCCCATACTTGCAAGGCAGAGGTAGGAGGATTGCAGCAAGCTGCTGGTCACCTTGGTCTACAAAGCTAATTCTAAGCCAGTTTGGTCTAGAGAATAAGTTCCAGGACAGCCAGGCCTACATGGTGAGTCCCAGGCTTAATATGTAACGAAACCAAGCCAGGCCAAAAAATGCCCAGGGTTTCCCTAAGGAAGGGCACCTGGGAGGAGGTAGAGATGCAGCACTCACCACAAGGGAAAGGTCTGGTGAGCTCAGTGGAACCAATCAACCTGCGGGACACTAAAAGTCAGATTCTCAACCTGTGAAGGACTCAATCTCCCCAACTGGAATAGCTGATACTTCCGTCAGATAGTCCCTTGGTCTTAAGAACATCCAGTCAGATACTAGCATGGGGAGCCTGCAAGCATCAGCTGACCATTCAGCGCTGCCACTCAGAGATGGACCAGGATGTCGTCCAGTTCATCTCCCTCCCTGCTCTCGTCCTTACTCTAATTTCTGCTAAGGGACTGTGGGAAGCAGGAAAGCAAGGTTTAACTTACATGTATTATAAAATAAAAAATATGGGTTGTCTCAGATGTAAGCTCCAAAAGTATGATATTAAAGTGTTAAGACTCATTTCAAAGAAAAGGTGAATAGACAAATGTATATTCAATTAAGGGAATAAATGTGAAAATAAAGGATATTTATGAGAAATTTTAATTAGTAATACTTTAACATGAAAGACCCTAGCTTGATTACACTCTAATATCAACAATTTAAGCTATGTTAGTTTTAAAAAAGAATACTTTTGATTAGTAGGTAAGAATAGGAAGTTGTTTAAACATGTAATGCATTATGATAATAATTATGAAATGATACCAACATTCATCTAGTATATTACAATGACAGAATAACATTTTATACAATACAAAATATATAAATACACATACACACAGAACATGCACACATTACATTCTTTTTAAAGATTATAAATACTGACACTTTCCAGTTTCTTGATAAACTACCCAAAGTCAACATGATTTAAGCAGCATGTGCTTTTATATTATATAGTGTTTCTTTGGCTCTATTTAAAATCATATTAATGATGCAAAACAAGTAGCTTTTCTTAAAAGCTCAATTGTTTCTTTTATGGTAGATATAAAATAAAGCTTTTACTTCAAAAATAACAACATTCATGTACTGTAAATCAATCCATAGGATGTATAAACTCAAAACTCCAATGAGAAGTTAGCTGGAAGACAAAGCTTACAGACTTTACAGGAGACTGTAATCACAATGATCTTCCTGAAGTCAAACCTCTCAAGAGGAGATGAATGAACACTAAGAGATCAGCCATGCACAGAAGGAATGTTTGATTAAATGAGAAACTGACTGGTAAAATGAAATCTACCAGGAATCACTTAAAGTTTTCCTTAGAAAGCCAGGGGCTAGCACGCTCCATGGTACAGATGGAAAACCACAGACAATACGATCAAAGAGAAAGAAATGTTCACAACAAAGGGTTTTTTTTGCACTCTGGCCAGTAAGCAGGTGGTTTCTGGAGCTGTAAACCCATGAACTAAGGTCGAGAGACGCACCGCTTTCACCACTCTACATGCAGCCATTCAGCCCCGTTCTAACACGTCACAAGGAAGTGCTGCTCAGCCGCTTATTGCTTTTTTACTCTGAAGTTTTTTTCTTCCTATTTAAGAAATGTAGGGAAAGCAACTTCAGATGCTATTGTCATCTGTGGACATCCGGGAAAAAAAAAAGCATTAAGTAAATAACAGAATACTTGTTTTTTGTTGTTTTCCTTTTGACTGTACCTCTGTCTGGAGAATTTAGCAAAGTTGCAGATGAGGACGAGAGCCGCTTGCTAATGACCGGGTCAACATGTTTCGAAAGATTCATGGTGGAAACTGACCGCCTGTCTGGATCTAAAACAAATGGAGATAGTGCTAATTGACAGCCAGCATGCAGGATTGCAATTTCCCAGTTCAGTGATGGAAGGAGAAATTAGGATTGGAGGCTTCCAGTTCTGTTTCTAGATCTTTCGTAATAGCACAGTTTCCTAAGTGGACATAGTATAGGTAACGTAAAGGTTAGAAATAAAACTCAGTTTTCTTATGGGATAAAATAAGTATTCAGTTCACCAGTTTGACACCCAGCATGCTGTTAAGATACAAACAGATGAAGACAACAGCAAGTCCAGGAAAGGGCGACAGAACTGACATCGAAGACTAAAACAGACCACAGGGAGCCCTTCACCATTTCCCAAGGGCAGGACCTTGGGCCAGTAACAATGTGGGTGAAGTACACCAGGTTCTTCTCACAGGAGGGTGCTTTTGCGAAATTTACTATCTGAGCATACAGTGATTTGATCATCCTGTCTCTTTATCCTTAGTCTCCTCTGAGAGCCTTCCTCTTTCCAGGTACTCTTGGCTCTGTTTCGTTGTCCCCCTCCAAGCTCGTGTCTAAATGTTGATGGGCTCTGAGCTAAGCTCATCTTGTGTGGTATCAGTAACCACTGCGGGGTCATGAATGCACCAGTTGGTTCATGTCGGGAAGTAAGTACCACAAAGTACCTGGCTTCAAATGCTTGATCCTCCTGCCTACGCTTCCCAAGTGCTATGATTTCATGTGTGTAGTGCCTTGCACAGGTCAACAAATGTGCCTGCCCACCTCCCTGCCTGTACTGTGGATTGAACCCAGGGCTTTATGAGTGCTAAATAACCATCTGTCACTGAGCGCTATCTCTAGCATCGTCTCAAAATCAGAATTCTAAATTGATGAATTATTACTGTTCAATTTTATTCTGCAACCAAATAATTTAAATATGATTTCTGAAGTTCAAATCAGGAGGAAAATGGTCATTATAAAAGGTAAAAATCAGCCCCATTAATTTGCTGCTGACACAATAGAGACAAATCGTAACAAAGCTTGTGAGCACATATCATATTTCCTGAGCAAAGTACATGTGATAAAAATCTAACCATTTTACCTTCTATCCATGTAGCAGGTAAGTGGACGTTCTAATCTACAACAGCTGAAGTTAAAGAAACTTGGCTGTACTTTACTTTCTATTGTTAACTGTTCATAGAAGCAAAACAAAAACAGTCCTTGTCATGTCGTCTGCAAAACTCTGTTCCCATTGCTTTAATTAACCTTGGCAGTAAACATTCTGCAATCAACTTCCCTACACTATAGCTTTTTTGTTTGTTCTTTTCAAGGTAGAGCCTCACTCTAGTCCAGGCTGACCTGACATTCACTATGTAGTCTCAGGTTGGCCTCAAATTCACAGCGACCCTCCTGCCTCTGCCTCCAGAGTGTTGGGATTAAAGGCATGCATCACCAGGCCTGGCCATAGTCCAGTGGTAATTAATGTCATCCATTAATTAGACATTTCTAGCTTCAACTGGAATTTATTTTTATGGCTGAATTGTGTTTTTCTTTTTGTTTTTTCAAGGTAGGGTCTCACTCTAGCCCAGATTGACCTGGAATTTACTGTGTAGTTTTAGGGTGGCCTCAAACTCACAGGGATCCTCCTACCTATGTCTCCCAAATGCTGGGATTAAGGGCGTGTGCCACCATGCCCAGCTGTTACTTTTTATTTCAAGGAAAGAAAAAAAAAGAGAAAACAACCAATAGTATTTCTGTGACTTCCACTTAGTTGACAGGCTTCTTGGCTCAATCCTGATCTTATGGAAACACTAACAACACCCTAATGATGAACTGTGATGCAGAGGACACAATGAAGGACAGTGAAAGCCATTTCCAGGAGATTACATGGCTTAGGTGTTGCTTTAGTTGGGGGAAAGTTGTGCCTACATCAAGCTTATCCCCAGACTGATTCTCAGCAGGTCACTAAAAACAGTTCTACTTTAGAGAGAGTGAAAACAGTGATCTAGAATACATGCCTGCATCCACCAAAATGCAGTGAGAGCTAAGGTATCAGAACCTGCCATGGATGCTTTAAATTATGCAGGTGTGCCAGGAATGTGCCATCTTGCTCTATGTGAGAGTTACCATTTCTTTTTCTCACTGGAAAAATAAATTCATAAAAGGATCAACAATTAGTTTTGAGAGAATAAAGATTTTTACATTAGTGCTAATTTATTGTGCCATTAGTCAGATAAGACTCTAATTGGAATGGAGACAATTCTAGGATGGATTGCTCGTCAGCACACAATGGTTGTGTAGCTGAGGATTGAGGGGTATTCAAGCAAGCGCCTTTAACTGCTGAGCCATCTCCCCAGACCCAAGTGAAGGGGAGAACCTGGCTGTCACTCACACCACAGAAGATCATTTCCTATTCTTTGAAAACTTTGACAAATTCTAATGATTTTTTAATATAAATTTCTCTGTTTAGCAATTTGCTCTACTCACAGCCCTTCTAAAAGTAGATGTTTCCCCCCAAGAGCTCATAAATGCATTCCTGGCTTTCTTGCTCTGCATGGCAGGGAGGAAAGTCACATATAAAACTCTCTGAGCAGCAAAGCAAAAATGAAGCATAAGCAGCTTTACGCTTCTCAAAGATGTTTGACAGTTTATAACAGTATTTCTGCTATAATACACCGAAAATATGAAGCCCAGTAAGAGAAAAATGAGGTCGTAAAAATATATGAAAACTGTTCACTAGCATGAAACCGTTTATACACTTGTTGTGGCTACAGGTCTGTGAAGTGCTCCACCAAATACCACGGGGTGGGGAAGATCCAAAGGAAAAAGTGCTTTCACATCAGGCTCAGTGTCACAGGAAAGTAAGTTTGTGGAACACTCTGAGCATATTTTTAAATAAAAGAATTACAGAAGGTAGTAGGAAAGAACACAGCAAACACACAGACAATCTCAGAGTTACTCCGATACAACTAAGAGCAGCTGCCAGCACTTTTCATAGAGGGTAGGAGCTGCTAAACTGGATGTACTTTGACCACTGGTGATATTTTAGCTAAAGGTCAGTTTAAAGGTTTTACAAAATGATCATTTAAAGAAAAAGAAAGCACATGCAATTACTTCTGCACCTTTAAGTCACCTGAGTCATATTATCACACTTAAGAAACACTGTGCCAGTTGGAGATCTAGGTCTACGCAGTAGACAGTAAGCATGCACCATGACTGAGGCAGTGATGGCCTGGCCCTAAGTCTGAGGTCCTATGGCTACAAGGCAGGTGGCAATCACAGGGATGCTTGTACCAGATTTCCCAGCACCACCCAGAGTTGTGAAGTGGTTCAGGCCTGTTAAATCGAGAGGGTGAATGATGACTGGACAAAAACACCTGGGGACAGAATGAAAGACACGAGTTTGCAAAAGAAACAAAAAAAAAGATTAGACTCATGCAAACAAAAAAAGAAGTGACACATTATGTAAACTTCAAGGTGTATTGAATCTACAGTACAAAATAAAAGTCTTTGGCTAAGCTCAAATGTCACTGTCGTTTTATGTCCACTTGAGGAAGAAATGGCTTGCACCTTTCCTATGTCTAGCTCAAGACCCTGCACACCTTCCTACAGAGCACCCGTGCTGCACACACTTTCAGGTTGGAGCACATAAGCGCCTCCATCGATTTTGATCCATCAATATTCCTATGATTCTTCTAGAGGAAAAATGAAAAACTGGTGAACTTATTCTACAATCCTGAAAACCTTATGCAAAATGAATTAATACAACAGAAGTTAAGACTAGCAAGTTTTAGAAATGTTGCATAGGTTTGTCACTGGTGAATTTTGTAACACAGGGAAGGAAAAACAGCTTATGCTAAGGGAAAGAGAGGACATTATCATCTCACCTCCATCACTCTCGGATTCTCAAACAGTGGAAGCAACATTCAATTAGTTTATTTCAACTGGATTTTTGCTTTGCAACCAAAGTTTTAGAAAAACGGAGCAAATGCACTTTTCCTGTCCAGGAAAAAAGGAGAAGAGGTTTGAAAGAGGTCTCT